>VKOC01022338.1:0-33730 GCA_009364415.1 Spea multiplicata | reverse complement strand
GTGTGTGTGTGTGTATATATATGAACTGTTATATTAGACCCTGTTGCCAATATATTTAATATTGAAAAAAATTGGAACCCAGGAAGGCATTTCTTTGGGCCCTGCTCCACGTGCCCTAGCATGCAAGCACTCCATTCGCTATAGTCAAAAAAAAAAAATTTCCCACACTGACGTCAGTCTTCCTTCCTCCTGACCCTACTGTGACATTGAGAGGTCCTCTCCCCTGTACTCAGTGGCAACTCTAGAAACAATATATAGGGGGGCCACGAGATACCACAGTCAAACTGGGGGGGCATTAATAATTTCCACCATTAAAGCATACCACTTAAATATACACACATATACATTATATATATATATATATATATATAGATATATATATAGCCAAAAGTAATATGCTATGGTATGATACTTTTGTTATTGGACAATACAATACTTGATCATTCAACATGGGAAGCCTGAAGCCACAATTTAGTACGACTAATCCTTGAAATCCTTTAAACAACACAATACAATATGATTTCAGGGCCTAATATTAGACCCTGCTGCCCATATATATATATATATTAATATTAGCCCCAGTTGCCGATTATATATATTAATATTTGTCCCTGCTGCCGATATATATATATATATATATATAAATATTACACCCTGCTGCCGATAGCAGGTATAGATCAACACACACCATTAACACACAATACCAGCTTTGCATGCTATAGCATAGTTGTAATTTCACTTGTGATCTCAGACACCCTAAGGATTATATCATAATATAAAACAGAATCAGACATATAAAATCTGTATTTGGCAGTATAACAATAATATATAATTAAACATAGCCAATTGCATGATATAGATCAAATAAGACATGGAAACAGCATTGCAGTACTTAATCAATGAAACCATAAAACCCTGTATTTGCAGGTATACATAAAATACATGTATGGAAACAATAGATAGCAGATTATGGATCTACAGAATAACACAAAAACCCAGCTTTGCAGGTACAGATAAATTCGAATTCACATAAAAACACGGAATTAAAGGTATATTTAAAACCCCTAAATTACAGACATAGGTTGCACACCCCAAAGTCTGCCCCACATAGAAACTGGCCAGCACCCAGATAACACACATAAGATTTGCCATCTTTGTCCCCAAATAGCCAAGCACAAGTCAACTTTGTCCCCAAACAGCCTGTGCCATCTTTGTCCCATATACACCCTGCCTGTGCTATCTTGGTCCCCAAAGCTTAAACATCTGCTAGTGCCGTCTTTGCCCTTCCACAATTATACATCTATGATACACACAAACACGTTTACAGTCACTCACTAATTCACACTTTCATTCAGACAATTCATCCACACATTAACTCATGCTCTCCCTCATTCAGACAATTCATCCACATATTAACTCATGCTCTCCCTCATTCCCCTCTCCCTCCCTTATCACTTTCTACCACTTCTCCATCCCTTATGACTTTCTACCCCTTCTGCCTCCCTTATCACTTTCTAACCCCTCTCATTCCTTTTTCCCTACTCACTATCTACCCTCTCCCCCTTTGTAGTTCACTCACCTTTAAGTCCTGCGGCTGGAGAACGAGGCTTCCGACTTCCTGCTCTGCCGCTGCGCTCGCTGCTTCACTGACGTCATATACCAGCGCTCAGCATTAAACGCCGGCACCACGACGGAAGTAGAGGCCTCGTGGAGGAGACTGAGGGGGGCCGAGCGGTTTGAGGCTGCCCGGGACTTAAAGTCCCATTGCAGGACTGTCCTGGGTGGTTCCAAATTCGGCAGGGGGGCAAAAGGGGGGCAAGGAATAACCTAGGGGGGGCAATTGCCCCCCTGTAGCGACGCCACTGCCTGTACTCATCCAGAGTCCATTTGTCCCTCATTCACTAAGCCATACCTCTCCTTTACTTAATCCCTACAGTTCAGGTATAGATCAAATAAGCACATGTCAACAGCACGTGCATGAATAAGACATAAAACTCTGTATTTCCAGGTATACACAAATAATGTATGGAAACATAGCATAGCAGGTATAGCTCAACAGAACACACAAACCCAGCATTGCAGTTATAGATCAACTGGAAATCACATGTAAACTCAGCACTGAGGGTATAGATCAAATAAACAATACATGAAAACAACTTTGCAGATATCCATCAACTGAATAAGACAAACAAGTCCCGTATTTGCAGGTATACATAAATAATGTATGGAAACATAGCATAGCAGATATAGAGCAACAGAATAACACAAATAGCTTTGCAGGTATAGACCAATTGGAATTCACAGAAAATCTCTGCATTAAAGGTAAAGATAAAACTCCCTAAATTTCAGGCATAGATCACAGGTTGCACACCCCAAAGCCAGCCCTGCCGTCCACACTGCCTGACCAGCACGCAGATAACACACATAGGACTTGCAATTGTTGTCCCCAAACAGCCCAGCATATGACATCTTTGTCCCCAAGCAGCCCATCCTGTGCCATCTTTGTCCCATAAACACGCTACCTGTGCCACCTTTTATCCCGTAAATACCCTGCCTGGCACCTTTACCTTTCCAAAAATGATTATTACATCTATAATACACACAGATGCTTTTACAGTCACTCACTAATTCACATAATCATTAATTCTCTCACTCTTTCACACAATTTAGTAACACATATTTATAAATGCATTCTCACAAATTCTTTTACTCATTCACACAATTCTTCCACACATTAATTCATTTATTCACTCACTCATTTACACAATTCATACACAAATTAATTTGTTCATTCTCTCACTCACTCATTTTAATATTCTTATTACCCTCTTTTCTCACTATCTACCCCTTCTCACTATCTACCCCTCTCCCCCTTTTCTCACTATCTACCCCTCCCCTTTTCTCACTATCTACCCACTCTCACTATCTACCCTTCTCCCCTTTTCTCACTATCTATGCTCCCTTACTATCTACCTTACTATCTACCCCCCTCTCCTTCTTGCTATCTACCCTCTACCTCTCCCCCCTTTGTAGTTCACTTACCTTCAGACGTCCTGTGGTGGGAGCGTGAGGCTTCTATCTTCAGTGTCTTTGTCGCGGTGTGCTCAGCTTCACTGCTGAGTGCTGGAATATGAAGTCATATTCCGGCGCTCAGGATGAAACGCCGGCACCACGATGAAGACACTGAAGACAGAAGCCTCGCTGATGAGAGTGAGAGGTGCAGAGCGGTTGCTGAAAACTTGAGCGATCTCTTGGCGCCCCTCTCTCTCCTCGGCGTCTAGTGCTTCCTCCTGGCTGCAAAAAAAACCCAACAAACTGGTGTTTCATTTGGGGAGGCACATGGGGGGCACAGAATGATGTAGGGGTGGCCATGGCCCCCTCTGCCCCCCCCCCCGCTGACACCAGTGAGAGAATGATTTAATGTGTGGATGCATTGTGTGAATGAGTGAGAGAATGAATTAATGTGTGGATTAATTTTGTAAATGAGTGAGAGAATGAATGAATGTGTGGATGAATTGTCTGGATGAGTGAGAGTATGAATGAATGTGTGGATGTACTGTGCGGATGTGTGAGAGGGTCGCAGGGTTTTTTGGTCCAAGAGTAATTTTGCCATTTTTGCGGTATGTCGGTTCAGCGATTATTCTCCTTTCCTGCGACTACCCATGTAAACTATGTATTGTTTTTTCAAGGAGAGATAGAGCTTTCTTTTAAAAATTATCAGTGCAGTATGGTCCTCTTGGGGAACTCTTGAACATGTTATTAATGCCAGTGATGTTACAATGAGCTCACTTTAATTGTTTTTTTTATATTATTTATTGTATTATTTTAGTGATTTTTATTGTTAAAAAAAAACCAATAACACTTTTTTTTTTTTGCTGATTTGTGTTTCAGCATGTGAGAAGCCGGATGTAGGTAGATGTGTCCCTGCCGCTGAAAGAAGGTCAGGACGTACCGGTACATCCATAGGGGTTTCTTGAGATGTGTTATGGATGCATATGGATGTACCGGTACGTCTATAGGGGACTGAAGGGGTTTATGAATATGTGTAAATGATTTGTGTGAAAGAGTGAGAGAATAAATGATTGTGTAAATGAATTGTTTGAATGAAAGTGTGAGTTAGTGAGTGACTGTAAAAGTGTTTGTGTATCATAGATGTATAATTGATTTGTGGAAAAGCAAAGATGGCAAAAGCAGGGTGTTTAAGCTTTGGAGACCAAGATGGCACAAGCAGGGTGTTTATTTGACAAAGATGGCAAAGGTAGCATGTTTATGCGACAAAGATGGTACAGTGCAGGCTGTTTGGGGATAAAGATATTGCACGCTGGGAGTTTTTATGTTAATTCCAATTAAAGTCCTATTCCTATGTGAATTCCTATATCTGCAAAGCTGGGTTATATTGGCAGCAGGGTCTAATATTAATAAATAGTCTGGCAGCAGGGTCTAATATATATATATATTATTATATATATATATATAGGCAGCAGGAGCTAATATTAAAGAATGAAAAATAACTACCTGTTCAGCTGTTATCATTTTTGAAATCATATTCCTATCACGATCTTTAACCCCTTTGTGACAATGGCTGATTTTATTTTTTGCACCCTTCGTGACAATGGTTTTAACATTTCTGCGGTGAGAGAATAAATGGTTGTGTGAATGAATTGTTTGAATGAAAGTGTGAATTAGTGAGTGACTGTTAAAGTGTTTATCATAGATGTAAAATTGATTTGTGGAAAGGCAAAGATGGCACAAGCAGGGTGTTTAAGCCTTGGGGACCAAGATGGCACAAGCAGGGTACTGGTATTCTAACGCTTTTCATGCACTAATTCTACCAGCAGCCTTTGTCAAAGTTTGCGGTAATATTTTTTGTGTGTATTTTTCCCCACACATGTTATACTTTAGGTATGATTTTACAGATCATGTCACACAACACCCCAATATGTGTTCAGCAACATCTCGTTAGTACAGTGATACCCCACATGATTGGGTTTGTCAGATGGTTTGGGGGCTAAAAGGCCACATTTGGGACGTGTGCATTTTTCAAATTGGAAATTAAACGTAGTTATCCTTCCCTGTGTGTTAATTGCGGCATTGTTGAACCTGGTCAATTCAATTTACCCCATCAAATCATTCATTTTTTAAAAGTAGACACCCCATAGGCATTTTAACATGCCAGTATTTTAACTCTTTCCATGTGAGAAAATAAAGAGCCAATTTTAGGACTTGCTCATAAAAATATTATATATATATTATTTTAGGGCTGCAACAACTAATCGATAAAATCGATAATAATCGATAATGAAAATCGTTGTCAACAAATTTCATTATCGATTAGTTGATTTTATCGATTATAAGATGAGGGTTTTGTTCAGAGCAAATGCTCTGACAAATACCCCTCGTTTTATAATCCGACCTCAAATAGATCCAGATCACCCGCAGCACTGCAGGGGACCCGGATCCTCCTTTGTGACAGCCGGTGTGGGGGGGTCAGTGCGATGCGCGCAGACAACCTCCGCTACTGTTCTCCACTTCTGCCGGGGCTTCCATTATGCCATAGAAGCCTCAGTGGAAGTATCGGCCAGCATAGCGCAGGTGGTCTGCGTGCATTGCGCAATGTTCGCTGGCTGCCAGAGAGGAAGAATCACCGCAGGAGGAGGTATAAGGCATATCACGGGAGAAGAGTGGCATATCAGGGGGTTATAAGGCATTTCAGGGTGGGCACAGTGGCATATTTGGGGGGGCAGAAGGGCATATCTGGGGGTATAAGATATATCTGAGAGCATATCAAGGGTGCAGTGACATATAGGGGGTATAGGGGTTAAAAGGAATATCAGGGAGGCAGAGTGGCAAATAGAGGGTTAAAATGAATGACACTCTGTTACAATGTAAAGTACTCGGTGTACAGCCTGTATAACAGTGTAAATTTGCTGTCCCCTCAAAATAACTCAACACACAGCCATTAATGTCTAAACCTTGGCAACAAAAGTGAGTACAGCCCTAAGTGGAAATGTCCAAATTGGGCCCAATTAGCCATTTTCCTTCCCCGTGTCATGTGACTCATTAGTGTTACAAGGTCTCAGGTGTGAATGGGGAGCAGTTGGGCGTGTTAAATTTTGTGTTATCGCGCTCAAACTCTCTCACGCTGGTCACTGGAAGTTCAACATAGCACCTCATGGCAAAGAACCCTCTGAGGATCTCAAAGAAAAAATTGTTGCTCTACATAAAGATGGCCGAGGCTATAAGAAGATTGCCAAGTTATACAGGCTGTACACTCACTACTTTACATTGTAGCAGAGTGTCATTTCTTCAGTGTTTTTACATGAAAAGATATAAAAAATATTTGCAAAAATGTGAGTGGTGTACTCACTTTTGTGAAATACTATATATATATATATATATATAGTATATGTAGCTTTTATAATTGCCCCCCCCCCACACCCACATTGGTCTCTGTCCTCCCATGTCCCCCCTAAATATGAAAGCTGGAGATGGCACTGCTGTGGATGCAACCTGGGTGAGCAAGTCCTGTGGATGTAATCTGTGTGCTGAGGCAAGCCCTATCTATGCAATTTGGGTGCTGGGGAAGCCCTAAGAGTACAATCTAGATGCTGGGCAAGTTGTTTGGATGTAACTTGGGTGCTGAGCAAGTCCTGTGGATGCAATCTGGCTGCTGCAGCAAGTCCTATGACTGCAACCTGATTGCTGCGGCAAGACATGGTACGTGGTGAAATCGGGAGGGGCGAGTGGTCGCCATTGAAAACGGGTGTGGTTAGAGTTCCTATGTTTGTTAAGGGGGGTTAGCAATATAGCCACACACACCTGGGGACCCTAGGCTTGGTCCTGGGAGGGCCTCCTTAATCACCCCTGATCCTAGGCTTATTCAACTTACACCGGTTTTGATATACACTGATCAGCCATAAAACAGAGCGGTGGAAGAAGGTGGCCTGGTCTTATGAATCCTATTTTCTTTTACATCACATGGATGGCCTGGTGCGTGTGCGTCGCTTACCTGGAGAAAACATGGCCCCAGGATGCACTATGAGAAGCAGGCAAGCCAATGGAGGCAGTGTGGTGCTTTGGGTAATGTTCTGCTGGGAAACCATGGGTCCTGCCATTCATGTGGATGTTACTTTGACAAGCACCACCTAACTAAGCAGGATTATGTGACCTGCCACAGAGCAAAAATGGTTCAGGAATGGTTTGAGGAACACAACATTGAGTTCAGGGTTTTGATTTGGCCTTCAAATTCCCTAGATCTCAATCCAATCAATTATCTGTGGGATGTGCAAGACAAACAAGTCCTATCCATGGGGTCCCCACCTCGCGAGGTATAGGACTTAAATGATCTGCTGCTAACATCTTGGTGCCACACCACAGCACACCTTTAGAGGTCTAGTGGAGTCCATGCCTTGATGGGTCAGGGCTGTTTTGGCGGCACAAGTGGGACCTAAACAATATTAGGGAAGCGGTCATAATGTTATGGCTGATTGGTGTAAGTGCCATTGTACCATCAAATTACAAATAATATCCTAGGTACTTTACACCAATCCTGTTACATTCTTTGCTCAGTTTTCTAAACCTTTCCAAAACAGAGCCTCTTCGCACTCTACCCAAAACCAGGGATTAGGAGACTAGAGAACCATCTTCCCAAAGTCAGTGTCCAGATTTTGAAAATTAGTATCAGACAGATACTGATAGAAACTAAACTACTACTACTAAGCTACTACACCATAAATCCAAAAAAAACATCTATAACAAACTAAATAGCATCAAAATGTAAAGCCCATACTTTAGCTGATGTTCTTTGTTATTAAAAGACAATTAGCTATTCTTAAACTGAGCTGTGCTGGTATACATCCAACTATTTTAATAGAGGAAGGATGTAATAACATGCGAGCAGTGATAAATCGCCAGTGGTTTTACCCCACCCCCCAAAAAAGCCCTGCACTTCTAGGCTCCTCCACACACACTGCTCAGTTCATTTTCGGATTCTTTCGTGGACTGGACGCAGCTCCGGATTAAAACACTATGGACGCAAGGACTCTCGCTCTGCTCACACTTTTGTTGAGTACTGTATGCTACTCTGAAGGTAAATAAAACATAAGAGATATAGCAGGAAGTGCATGAATGCGAGAAAAACGTGTAGGTGCAGAACTACAGGCGGAAAAGCATAGGAATGTGGGAATGCAGCGCTACTCTGACTTATATTGTTTGATTTTTTTCGATTTACCAGTGTGTGCGGTACGGTTTGTGTGAATGCGTTACAAAGCATGTGCTCCAAGAGTAGTGCTTAGTGTCCATACCTAGACGTTTTCATACTGCAAAACATTTTTTTATGAACTTCTGTTTTAAGTACGCTGACGAAAAAAAACAAAGAACTCCGTCATCATTAATATGATGACATCATAGTGTAAAATCTGTTTGACGCTTGACGTGTAGCTTATTTGAGCTATTGGGATAATCTATATTCAATCGTCGTCTAGTAGTTTCGGGTGTGTATGTCCAGTATACACTGTAACAAAGTTTGAGTCATTTATGCCCGTCCCGCGCTTGGACTGTTACATTTTGCTTGTAATATGATTTGTTCTTCCTGCTGGCACCAGACTGCTTTCTTACGCGCCGCGGTGTGTAAACCACGTATTTCGTTATCTGTGACGAATATACTAATGCCCGAATTCTGCATTTCATGTATTTTACGGAATCTCGTCGTGTAAAAGACGATGTGCGAAAGCCATAGAGGCTGAGCTTTTATTTGCTTGTATGTCAAGAGAATAGCGGAATGTGGCAGGGTTTTATTACCGTAATTCAATCCGTTTTTTTTTCGTCACTGGAGTAAAAAAAAATGAAAAAAAGCTTTCTAGGTCCAAAGCCCATTTCCTCTCCAGATCTCTCCTGAGTCGCGTAGTGTACATGGGAAATGTACTAAAAATCCGCCTAGCGCGTTGAATATTTGCTATTGTGTCATTTGCTACATCATAGCAATTCTAAGTGAACACTGTTACCTCTATCAAATCTAAAGTGATTCCCCCCCCCTAATCTGAATATATCCCCAACATCTTGGTTTAAATGCCATTATTATAACATCATAATCTCCTTGAATTAAAGTAAGTATTGTCGTTAAGGATGGTTTTTAACACAATATTGGCTTTGCAGATGATGGTCTTTAAATGAGGTTATGTGACTTCATTTTGAATTGATGCTATTGTTAAGATGCAGGCTCTTTGTTTATTTTTAAGTATAATATAATGCCTATTATTGCATTCAAAGCTATATGGCACGATGTGATCGATCAATGATGGAAAATACATTGTATTATTGCACTGAGGGTTCAATAACAACTTTCAGGATGTGCAATAAATTCACTAAAGTTACGTCAGAGTAATCGTCATTCCGAAATATTTGCAAGTTAAATTATATTATTATAATTATAATAATATATATATAAATTATTATAATATTATAATAATTAATGGAGTGTTATACCTGCTATACCAGTTCTGCATTACCTGTTCATACCTACATGTATATTGCAGATTTCTTTCCTATTTCTCATTGCCTATAGACAGAAAATAATTAGAGCTTTTATACTGCAACTCAACGCCAGGGAAATGATCAGATGATAGAATGGGATGCCATCATCATTAGTAACACTTTTTTAAGCAAAATGCTGTTTAAAGTTAGTTATTTACGTCCTCTCTGATGTCAATCATTTACAATCTCATTTATAGAAATGTAATGTTTTGGTTTTCAACAGGTAGTACATACGTCCCATATATGATCAAGTGGGTTTAATCCGAATTAAGTCATTCGATAAATCAAATGCCAACACCACTGTGTAACAACTGCTGAGTATGCAAAACCGTTCAGCAGAAAGAAGACTGATAATGGCTCCATGTGCTATCCATGCCCACATTTCTGAAATACATGATTGAGGGACACATAGTAACTCGCTAGATTTTCCTTACACCAACTCATTGGAGAACTCACTAGATATTAGGATCCTGGGCTCTGATTGCAACAAGGATTCCGAATTTGGACGACAGAGGTTGATGGACACCTGTAATTTCCTTAAAAAAACAATCACTTGCAAGTGTGTACCTGTGTCATCCAAGTGAATAGCTTGATTTACAATCGCATTCAGAAGACCCTCTCCACCCTAGCTCTTCTGTTAGTAAGGAGGAGTGTGTTTCCACACAAAGATTTGTTTGTGGGTGTTTAAAATGCCAATTTGATTGCCTCAGATAACCATTTGCTGGACATCTCCATGAAAAAAGAAAAACGAATACACAATTAGCATAGCTGAGTAAAGGCACCAATGCACCAGCCTAGGAGGGTGTGGGACTGTCTCCAGTGTCCAAGGGAGTCAGCCGCTTCTATTTATTCACCGAGGAACCCAACCTAATCCACCCAATATATATCACAGCCCCACGCGTGGAACCCACACGTGCATTTCATTCTCTCCAATGTAGCCAGAGAAGAATTGTGACGTGTATGAATGTAAAGGGTTAATGCGTCCATGGCTGCCTCTGCCTTATACAAATAAAAGTACCCATTTACTGCTTTTCCCACTAGCCTTGCAACATCAAGCCAGGCACATTGATGAAGGTCAATATACAATTAGAACGAAAGAGTTAATTTTCTACACGATATAAAATGACCTTACCTTCTGTATCCTGCATTTCTCATCAACTAGAACATAAGTTGCTAGCTATAAAGCGCCACACATGAAGCATATAGCTCGCAATTATCGATTGTTAATTATTTGCATTTATACTACATAGATATAAACAAAATGCTGTAAGAATTTGCTTTGATGACAAACATTCTCAAAAAGCGCACCATAATATATTTTTTTTAATTCTAATAACCACAAGTGGCTCAGAAAACGTCCCCTCTATTTTATTAACCCGTTATTAACCGTGAAATGGTTGTTTTAAGGGTATTTTAGTTACATCTCAGGCATCAGATACATTTATTGCATAAAATAAGAAATCCACTCCAAACTTTCGTCTATATGTAACTATATGCTACCATATTGCCCTCCTTAAGTTTGTTTTCTTTATATTTTCATATACTCCATGCCCCACTTTTATATACCTTTGTTCTGAAGCTTAAGACCAATTTTGGAAGAAAAAATCATATGTGGGTGTCTGTATGTTTATAGATAAGCCCAGACAAAACATACACAAAAATGCACATTCTACTCATGCTATTAAAGAAAATGACACGTTTTTTTTTGGGGGGGGGAGGAAGATTTTGAGCCTATGTAACATAAAATCATCTGTATAGTACATAATGCTTCATTTCCAGCAATAAATTGATATTGAGATAATGTAAAATGTAGCTTTTTTGTAATTGCAAATAAGATGGTTGTTGGAAGGAAATAAAAAAAAAAAAAAACTTTTCTTCAGTGCTAAATAACATTACTGGGGATACTGCACTGCATTTAATACTTAAAAAAAAAATTCCTAATGAGATTCCGAATTAATGCACTGCATCTGCACTCAATAATTGGGGTTATGCCTTTAGAAGTCTTAAAATACATGCAGGAGGCAACCTAGGTGGCTAGCCAGAGCCTGAGGAGCTTTGGGAGGCCTGGCCTTGCTTAAATATTTTTTGCATGTAAAGCATTCGGGAGGGGGGGGGGGGCTCAATTTGTTACCTTGCCTAGGGCCCCATTTATTTGGTGATAACCTATATATATTATAATTATATTATTGGTCTGCTAATAGATACACATGTGTTAAGGTTTTATCGCCTATAGGACTAAAGAGCACAAAGGACTATAGTGCCTATAGAATATATAACGCTTTGTTTGAGTGATGAATATTAACACTATGATTTAATGGGTATAAAACATTATGATTAGAACGCCACTAATTGCAAATACATACTACAGGGGACTTTGTTTATTTTTCGGGTTGTCATTGCAAACCCTTAGAAAGGGGTTGGATATTCACTAATATTAGTAGAAATTATCCCAATGCTGCATGTAGCTACATTTAGGTAAGTAGGTAAAACACCATTTTCTTCAGTGTGATTTTTGCTCACTGTTACTATAGGTCAAGTAGGCTTTTTTTTGTGTGTTTTTGTTCTCTTTATTGTTGTTGGGAGAGCCAGGTTAATGAAAAGCCCCTTTTTTGCAGATCTAAACATTAATTTAACGAACTAATGCCTTTCTTAATCCATTTTTTGACAACAAAATGATGATTAAATATTCATTGATTTTGGACATACAAAACAATGGGGTTTTCAGTACTATTGTAATCTGAAGGAGACACAGTATACTGTCGAGTATGGCCAACCAGTAATACCCAGTAATATCGTGTGCCACATCACATATGGCCAGAACACCATATGGAACTGTAAAAAATTGTTGGATAGTATCACAAAATCTTTAAATAATGGCAGCCAAGGGGACAACTTGGCAGAAGGAGAAGAGAGTCCTTGCAGATCTATGACCTCTCCCCTAATCACAAAATGTGCACTGTTATGTATGTTATGTTACACTAGAATGTAGCAGTGGTCAGGAAGTCATATTTCAAATGAGGAGAAAAGTTAGAACAATAGATCATAATCTCAAACTAGAGGGGTGTAATTCAACAAGGTTCGCTTTAACTGAGCGGGTGGTGGATATTTGCAAAAGCTGATAAAGTGAAATAATTTAAACATGCATGGCACAGCCATAAAGCTATTCCGAATCTAAGACTAATCCATGTTAGGAAAATAAGGCAGACGAAATGGGCTGACTGGCTCTTATCTGCTGTCATATTCTATTCGATTTTCTATTTGTGTTTATGTGCTGTGTTTAACACCTTATCTAATGGCCCAGCAAACAGATCAGTGTTTTTTTTATTGAGCTATTCTGTTTTACAAGCTTACCAGGGCTTAAAGAAATACAGGTAAGGTAGTCATAGGGAAATAGATAAAATGTCTATGTCCTAGGAGTGTAGAAGAAAGGATATTGTAGGGAGGATAAAAGCTTTGTAAACCAAGCATCCACAGTAAGGAGCAGACAACAGTAGCTCTCCCCAAACTGCATATAAAAACCACAACAACTCCGAATTATCTTATAACCATTTGATAATATTGTTTTGGTTTGTTTTGATATAAAGAAGTTATTATAAATAGGTTATGGTCCTCCTAAGAAAATCTGTCACTTCAGCTGTGATTAGGAGAGTCAAACTATATATTGGGGTGGTGGAAATGCATTAAAGGGTTTTAAATGTATTGCTTCTTCGGAATTTCAGACGTCCTATGCAGCTGTGTGTATTCGTATTCTTTTCGTATTCGTATTTAAGGCCACATACCAATCGCCTCCCTGTCTTGTTTTAGATGTTTATTTTATTGTTGAGGTATAACAAGAAAAATGATTGCAGAATATGGCATTACTGCATTTCACATGACTCCTCTTCATTTAGAGAGTGCCTACAGAAAAAAAAAATGATCAAGACTGACCTTTTTACATATCCCTGAGCATTTTTACAAAACACTGAAGACTGGGGCTCATCTTTGCACTTAAGGTTTGAGGGTTTAGCAGACTTGTAAATGATGGGAAGACCCTGCATTCTTGTAAGTAGATGGAGTGTTAAGGTTGGGTGAAGATTCCACCAGGGCAAAGAGCAGGGGTTTGGAATCTCCCCATCCCCCCCTCGTTGTAGCTGGGTTATAAGTAAAAACTTCAGTGAAGTCTTAAAATGTTTCCACATCTGTAAAGCCTAATTTTAAAATATATATATATATATATATTGAATTATGAATATTCTTGGATAGAATGACATTTCAGAAAATCGCAATGGACAATAAAAACGAATTTCTTCCCAAATTCCAGTAATGTTTAATGTAACAGATTAGATATTCAACTGGTATAAAAGAGTTCAGTGAGACTTCTGCTGAAGAGACATACCATGGGAGCAGGGAAAAGGGGGGGGTTTCCGTTCTCTAGCCGAGAACTAGATTTCGAAATGGGTCAAAGAACTGGATCTTTTCTTTTATATTGTCACATACTGTTTAATCTGCAGAACCTCAAATCTTCAGTATGAGTTTAGTAAAAAACAGTAAATCATATACCAAAACAGTACATTTTATATTGTAGACCTTGTTCAGACATTCCCCTATATACTCCCCCCCCCCTGACCAGATATAGACGAATGCTAAACACATTATTCTGTTGGTATTGTATAATTCGTTTCGGAAGGTTTATTTAGCAGAATGGGATAATTAACCTATGACTACACAAAATTCGACCGATCCAAATATTCTTGTGGTCTAACAACGTGTTTTTGTAAAGTAATATTCTTCAAATAGAAAAGATACAAAAAATTGCTAAACAGTTATATTTGTAATACAAATTGATACACAAGGGGAATTGTATCACCTTCTATGCCAATATGGCAGTACGAGGGAAAGGCTGTGGCAGGAAATATTTTTAAAGAAATTATGCCTGTAATTACCCTTTTTTACACAGTTTGAGTAGGTAGACATTTCAATTGCAAAGGACAATGGGAAAGCGTGTCTTTTCTTTTTACCGGGGGGGGGGGGGGTGAGCTAGATGGGATATATGATTCCAATAACTTTCTGAGAGATTATCATGAAGAGAAACTTAACTGATTTGAACGGGGTGTGAGTAAGATAAGAGAGCAGATAAACAAGCACTTAACTGTGTTGTTATTCCAGTCCATATAATGGATTTTAACCTGGGGCTACAGAGAGATATATTTCTAAATACCCCTGCTGCAGTAGAGGGGAACCCATGCACGAAATTAGAACCATCTGGTTTCCCATATCACCCAGCACAACAGTTCTGTTACTGCTGCTGAGTGCAAGTACAAATGTGGTTTACCTAGCACATAGTAATATCAAAAATGTGTTCTAAAAACGTTCATTTAAGCATAATCTGTTTTATAAAATCAGGTCACAAAGTCACATAGAAATGTCAATATCAACATAAGACCCAGGACTCCTCTGTATCATAGACCACCCTGTTAATGCTTAATATGCACTTCATGCAAAGGTAAAAAGACCTAACACTCACCACCCAACCCCCTATATTATAGAAACACCACTCCACTAAAACAATACATATCTAGGCATTCAGGGACACCGGAAACCCACCCCAGGGCACACTGTGACCTTTCTGGAGAGTGGTCATAAACGCCATAGTGAGAGACTTTGCCTAAGATGACGGCATCTATTAAAAAAATAAACAAGTTCTCAAGACCCTCCAGACCCTCCTGAGAACTCTGAGCTCCCCCTGCAGGTTGAATACAGGTAATGCATTCAACCATGTAAGCCAAAGGAGCCCAGCTTACAAATCACAATGTGATTAGTAAAATAAATTAAAAAAAATGTAACATGTAACAATAATTCCTCTATGATGTCACCATTAGGGGAACCATCCAGTTCCAATAAAATGTAAAAAAAAGTCAATATATATATATATATATATATATAGTAGAAGCATTATTAAACACTCATCTACAGACGCCAGACAAGCCAGAAGGCTTGTTTTTTTCCATCAGAAATCTCATGGTGCTGCCACAACCACAAGGGATTCTTGTGGTTGTTTTTAAAAACATATGAGTTGATGGGGCAAATCAAACTGACTGGGTTCAAAGATGTCCCAAATAGGACATGGGGACAAACTGACCAGATGTAAAATTTCCAAAAAATGCACACTTTCTAAATGTGGCTTTTTAACTCCAGGCAATAGAACCAAAAGTAGAATGTGTGCAAAAAATAAATTACTACCACAAAGTCTGACAAAGGCTGGTGTTGAAATTAGTGCATAGAAGGGGTTAAAGTACCAGAATTTGAAATACCATGGGGTGTCTAGTTTTCAAACATATATGGTTTGATGGAGATAATTGAATTGGCCAGCTTCAAAGATAGGACATGGGGCAATATTTTGGACATTTTGGTCAAAATTGCAAGTTGAAAAACTGAATTGAAATGTAACCTTTTACCAAGTGGTGTAATTACAGGGGCGGCAACTGGTACAGGGCCCTTCTAGATGTTCCTGTCTCTTTGTGCTGGTTGAAAATTGTTTAGCTAGGACCCTTCTCAGTCCAGGTCAAACGTCCCTCTCTAAACAATTTTAAACCAGCAGAGGGAGACAGGAATGGTGTCACTTTACATCACATGACCCCAAGGTGAAACCGAGGCTGCTTGCATGGTGTGCTAGCAGCGGAACAAAAGATGCAGTACCTCCTTAAATGTTGACAAAAGGATGGGCGGACAGCAGTATGTATGTCTTCATGTATATATACGTCTGGATGTCTGTATATGCGAGCATGGATGTCAATTTGTGTACATAAATCCAAAATAAAGAAGCAGAGGCTCAGCACAGGCAACGCTTGGACACACAGGTCTTTTTCAAGCCTTGAGACTTGAGAAAGACCTGTGTGTCCAAACGTTGCCTGTGTGAAAATAGCACCAAACTTTTAGGGTGCGGGCTATTTTCGGGTGCGGCCTATATTCGAGTCAATATAGTATATCTTTTGTGGGTGCAGTAAATGAGAAAATGACAGCTAAAGACAAACCCCTAAGAATTTCCTACCTTTAATTGCTAGTGAAAAAAACACCATGGAGGTTTGTGAAAGGTGACTAAATACTTCTCCGAGTGCATAGTTGGCTTAGACATAAACGACTTCATCCTAAAGCTTCAATTTAGCTTCAGCTTAATTCTATTACAATGTGTTCTATGCACAAATAATTAGCTACCATGCCTCATGTAAATCTTAAAACAAAAAACAGTTTCATTTTTCACTGGTAAAATATAATTAGTCCAAATCGTACAAGCTTAATAGGAGCTGGACCATCTTTGATAAAATGTTCCGAGGTCGTTAAACTTTGCATTTTCATTTTTGTTCTTAATCTTTTCAATAACAGAGAAACCGGTCAGCTTGGTTTATCGATGCCCCTGCAGATATTTTGAAAGCAATGTTTCGAAAACCAGCATCAAGCACCTGAAGATCCTGTCCACTAGCAACTGCTCTTTACAGATTGTGTAAGTGCTTCTACCAACCCTACACATAACTTGACCCCTTTTTACTACTTCAGTCCTTGAGCGTAACAATGCTACTATATATAAAATATTTCTAAAGTGTTAAGGAGTTGGGACCATTTGTTCAGGCAAAACAAGTTTACACGATATATGAAACTTAGTTTGGCAGCATAACAGACAACATTGTTACATATTTGTTGGTTGTCTTTCGTTTGTGTTTTTTCAAATCTTGTATGTAATGTGTATGTAACCTTTTTTCTCTATGCTCGGCAGGGCTCGCTTGAAGCAGAATGGTAAACAGATATGCCTAGATCCCAAGATTAAATGGATTCAGGAATACCTGGAAAAGGCCCTGAACAAGTAAGCAGACAAAAGCAGAAGTGCAACTACCACCTCGGCATGGAACTTAAGACATGTCCTCAATGTACACCCTACACTTCTCACTCCTGGAATCTCATAATGTATTTCGAGCTGAGTCCTGTGTCTAGCCCAGTGCTTAACAAAGACTGAAGGTAGTTCTCAACAAAGCAAAGGCAACAAAATGATCAGTATTCAACACCGTAGTGTCTTTGACGTTCCTCTAAAAACCTATTTGAAATCACCTGGCACATTGTTTAGAAGGCCTGCAGTTGATCCATTGACCTGCACTACATATATTAATAACCCTTGGTACAAACCAGTATCACACACTATAGTCAGTGTGACATACCTATATAGCGACCAAGGAGCATGCTCTTTATATCCTCTCTCTCTCTTTTATGTATTCATTACCCTATAGTCTTCTTTTTTATGTACCATTTCTGCCCAGTTAGTTTGGTACCAAGAATGAGGTCTATGCCTTCTTTCACTGTCATTTACTGATAACAGATTTAAAATGTTATGGGCCGCCGCATCAGAGAAATGATAGCATATCCTGCCCCTCTAAATGTGAAAATAGAAAAAAGATCATTTATGGAAGCTTGCATTCATTCACTTAAGCATTTTGCATGCATGTGCAAATATAGCTTAAAATTCCAGTGCTTATTCCAGTAGCCAGGACTCGTTTACTCTGGCAGAGCCAACTGGCCCCTTGTATGCTGTAGCAGGGCCTTCTTGAAATATTTTGCATCAATGAAGAACAAATGACAAACATGTAATGTAGCCACATTGCTTAGCTGTAGTTAAAAATAAGTCAGTGCCAAGAAACACAAAAACACAAAAAATCGAAACCCAAGAAGACAATCTTGCAATCTTGCTGTTTTAGATTTGGAGGGCAAAATTACAAAGTTAATCCTGACATATGTACCAATGTTTTCTTTAGCACTTCTTGTATTGTTTGTTTTGTTCATTTTTGTTATCCCTAGTTATCCATGTTCACTGCCCCTCCCTCTAGTTGGGCCACATGGGTCTTTTACCCCACAAAGAAGAAGGGGATAGCTGAGATGAGGAAAATACAAACAAAACAAAATACAAACAATGATAGAGTAAAGTCTCAGTTCTTTATGGGCTGCAGGCCCACCATCTTCACCAATAACATAGGTGGCGTTTTCAGCCAATTAGGGGCCAGTGAGAGTGCGAGGAACTGGTTGTACATCCCTTGATGGTTTATTTAGTAAACAGAAAATGAGTAAATTTATGATGGTGTTTTCTGCCCCCTATCTTTAAACACAGCTGCACCACCATATTTTGGTAAACGCAGAAGGCCAAATACCAATGTCTAATTCCAAAGCTAAAAAAAGGTAGTCCTAGAGTGAAGATGCTTGGCTGATATTCTGACACGGAAAATTCTAAAATACTTAATCTATTGTGCCTATAATAATAACAAAACTATATAATCATGACACCTATTACCAACATGGAAAATCTTTCACAATAACAAAACTTTGCAATATGGGCACCAATAATATTATTTTTGATTGCGTGTCTATTAAGTATATTAAAGATTCACTGCTCTAGTTTGTCCCGGCCTTAAACCTGTTCCGTCTCACCCTGTAGGTATGACCGATACCAAAGAAGCTAAGGCAACTTGGCCATGTAGTACTTGGTAGATAACATAATCAGCAGACTGAATATTCTTTACAATGTGCTGTCAAAAGTTGACAAAAAATCAATAGCAAGAGATATTACATATGGCCCACTGCTTAATTTCTTCGTTTGTGCGCTGTACAGGTCTACAATAATCCTTGCAATTGAATTTGCCTATGGAAGCATTTGGATAAATGTTTTATTCCTTATTTGAGGTCTATAAGAGTTAGACTTCTGAGATCAAATCATGTAGTCTTCTGTTCTGGATTCTTTACCCTACATATGCTGCATAATCCCACCCCTGTGGCGCTCAATAAATTAAAGCACTGTTCTATTGTTCAACTGGCCACATCAATACATAGTAAATAAGTGCACATGGATTATCTTTAGAATGTATCAAATCACTGCCCCTTCCCCTGGATATATATATACATTCTCCTAGTACTCCTAATGATGTCTGGTAGATCTAGTGTCGGCCTGAAATGATTTTCAGATTTTAACCCCTTAATGACAAAGTCCGTACATGTACGGGCTCAAAATGCATTCTTTTCAATGGGTTTAGGGACTGCCCATTGTCCTTAAGGGGTTAACAAATTAAATAAAGCTGTCCCCCTAAACGTTCATAAAGGATGGCCTCCACTTTATTAGAATTATGCTTTATATGGCACTAAGATATTCTACAGCACTCTACAATGAGACATAAAAAGTAGTATGGTATAAGAATCTGGACTTACAGAAATAAAAGCTTACAAGCATCTTGTATTTCCCGTTGACAATATAAAACATTAGCATTGGATGAACTATATATATATATTTATATTTATATATATATATATATAATATATATTATATATACTTTCTTCCATAGAGAGCCAATCTGGGTAATTATCATTCATATTCTACCGTGCTACCAAACAAAACTATGATAAAGAGGGTGTTTAGGCCAAGAACACTTAATAACTAATATGCAAACATGTCTGAAAACATTTATTATGTAAAAACTGGAACAATTGGTTGCTTTTGAAAATGTACGGATCCTAGTAATCCAACTTAAAGAGCAAAATGGTGTTGAGTTGACTGCACATCTCTTTGGCGATAGTTAAGGCGGGAAAAACCTTAGCTTCTGATCTGTCAGCAATGCATTAATAACTGCTACTGTGTGAAAGTGATGCTTTAACGGAAGTTTCCGGATCCCAGTCTTATCACCTTTAAGCCATTTTGTTAAATGCGCTTTCTTTATTGCAAATTTTCTGCTTATGCTTAAAATGTGAAATTCCTTTTTTTCATCGACTGTATTTAATTACTAATCACCATATTCATTTGTAAATAAGTATAATCTTTGTTTATAAGACTATTCCGTGTTTTATAGTTTTTTATTTTTCTATTGTATGGAAACAGAAGGGAAAAAAATGGCATTATTCCCCTTTTATACTGTCAGCAATAAAAATACTCTTATTTTAAAAAAGCTTCATGTCCTCATGCAATGTCTTTTAATAACCATTTCAGTTTCTTCTGCTTCAAAAATGATTCCATCCTTGTCTGAACTATGCTATGCATGCATATACTGTTTCTTTGCACAAAGGGTATATATATTTTATATAACACCATCATAACAAGTAGTACATTACATAACGATTCGACAGAAACAAAAGA
Organism: Spea multiplicata; assembly: GCA_009364415.1. Classification (NCBI taxonomy): domain Eukaryota; kingdom Metazoa; phylum Chordata; class Amphibia; order Anura; family Pelobatidae; genus Spea; species Spea multiplicata. Next base: position 13,068 of record VKOC01022338.1, on the reverse strand, counting down.
CCATCACACTGTGAAAAAGGCCAGTAGAATGCCTAGTTTTGTCACCAATATTTGTCAATGATGAAGAATAAGAAAGATATAATAACAGCATTTAATAAACAACTAAAATGCACAGTCAAGTGCCTAATGAACCCTAATGAAATCGTTAACGGCGATTTGTACACAAAACAGGAAACAGGCAATTTGTACAAATTTAACCCCTTCGTGACAATGGCTGTTTTAACATTTCTGCGCTGCTCATGTTTAGCTGTAATTTTCTTCTTTCCCATTTTCTGAACCCACACAAGTTATATATTGAGTTTTTTCCAGGACAAGAGGGCTTTCTTTAGATTTCATTATTTTGATTTTATCATACCATTTACTATATAAAAAAAGTATAAACTATGATGAAAAATTGAGAAAAAAAACTTCTGACTTTTTTACTCATCTATAAATCTAAAGGAAAAAACTGCTAAATAGATTCTATTTGTCCTGAGTTTAGAAAATACCCAATGTTTTTTTTTTGTTGCTTTTTTTTATCGCAATAGGGCAATAATTAATCTTTTCAATGGTCTTTTGAGACCTTTTTGCTTCTTTAAAACCATTTTTTCCAAATCTGATAATTCTGCCCCCATGAGCTTTTTTGAACGTCTTTGAAGCTGGCCAATGCAATTTACCCCATTTTTTAAAACAAGACACCACAGGGTATTTCAAATGCTAGTATTTTAACTATTTCCATGCACTAATTCTACCACCAGTCTTTTTCAAACTTTGTGGTCATTTTTTTTTTTTTCACACACATTTTACTTCAGGTATAAATTTACAGGTCCTGGTATATGCCACTGTCACACAACACCCCAATATGTGTTCAGCAACATATGCCATACCACCCATGCATGGGTGTTTGGGGGAAAACAGGGCCACATTTAGGGTATGCGCATTATTCAGTTTTGAACTTTGACATTTGGTCATCCTGTGCCCATGCCCTATTTGATACATCTTTGAGCCCGGCCAATTTAATGAACCCAATAAAACCATATATTTTTAAAAAGTAGACAACCCAGGGAATTTCAAATGCTGGTATTTTTTGGTGTGTATTCCCACGTATTGTACTTTAGGTATCAATTTACAGCTCCTGGTATATGTCACTGTCACACAACACCCCTATATGTGTTCAGCAAAACAGTAACATAGTTACATAGTTCATAAGGTTGAAAAAAGACCAAAGTCCATCAAGTTCAACCTATATACATATTGTGTCCCTACTGTGTTGACACAGTGATACCCCCCATGGGTTTGTTGGGTTGTTTGGGGGCTAAAAGGCCTCATTTGAGACGTGTGCATTTTTCAAATTGGAAATGTGACATGTAGTCATCGTGCCTCTGGTGTTAATTGGGACATTGTTGAACACAGCCAATTCAATTTACCCAATCAAATCATACAATTGTTAAAAGTAGACACCCTAAGGGCATTTAACACGCCAGTATTTTAACAGATAAATGTAGCCTTTTTTGTACTTTTTTGTACATTTTAAGGTTCCCCTGACGGTGACATCAGTGGATATTATTTTTATTATTTATTATTATTTTTACATGTTACCATGTAACTATTTTAATTTTTTCCATATTTTTTTTATTATTATTTAAAATGTATTTTACAAATCACATGTGATTAGAAAGCTGGGCTCCATTAACTTGCTTGGTTTCATGCAGTACCTGTACTCAAGCGACCCTTATGCACTTTGGCAACTTGGTTATTTTTTTAAAAGACTCACCGGCATCTTGCGAATGGCAAAATCTCTCGCAGTGGTGGTTGTGACCACTCTCTCCAGAGCGGTTACAGCGTGTCCTGGGGTGGGTGTTCTGTGTTGCTGACATTGGATCAAGTTGCTTCTTTACTCTCCATTGGTAACCCGAGATTAACCCCACTCCCTCAGGATCATCCTGGAATAGCATCTCTTTGTCAGTGGGCATTGCTGGCCATAGAATTGTATGGAGGAGATTATACTCATAATCCAATTATTTTTTTTTGTATAAACATTATGCTGTCCCCAATAAACTCAGTTCTAGTTTCTAGCCTACAATAAGTCTCAGCTAGTGCCTGGGTGAATATGAGGAGTTTACTCCTTGAGCTTTCAGCGGCAAGAAAGATCTCTACAGCTGAGCTACACAGTCAAAGTATGGGTATCCATCACAGGGTCTGCCGAGCAGCTGTAGGAGTGGAGACTTGGCAAGTCGGGTAAGTATTTTTCCTTTCACCGCTGCTAATTATTGACTTTAGGTCTTTCAACCACACTCACTGCTAACAGGTATAAAAGTACATCTCTATAGACAAACATTGGCATGCACGCTCACAGAGCAGGGCGGGTGCAATTTCAGAATATAAACATTAATAACCAAGTGCTTATGGCTTTGTCTGGTCAGTACTATTTTTTATAATGCTGAATTATTGTTTATGGAATGAGTAATTATTTTGTATTCTCAGTTCCTTACCTGTCATTTAGGAAGTGCTGCACTTCTTGTTGCCAGGGGCGTACCTGGTATTTGGCCCCCGAGGTGGATCCTGTATATGGCAGCCCCCCGTTACTGGTGGCAAGAATATATATTTCACACATTTTTAAACTGCATGTCAACTGGAAAAAAACAAGAATCTGAAAAAAAAATTATTAACATATAAATGAATATGTTTAAATAAATAACCTTTACTGAACAGATATGGCACAGCATAACTATCCTATCACTGTATACTGAGCCGGACATTGATGGTGGTACAGCCTAACTCATCAATTTACGCTAATCTAGATATTTATGTGGTTCCAACTCTGCCCCTGAAACAGCCTGCCTGTGCCATCTTTGAACCCCCACCCCTGTTTAGGTACGCTACTGCTTGTCGCTGTTCTGCAGAATCCCATTGGAATTTTCTAGTAAAGGCCGTCTGGTTTATGATAATAAGAATTCATTGTAGATCTCTTCTATAATAATCATACCCCCATCAGCCATGTGTGAATTTTTAGAAACCAATATAGCTTAAACATCCTGCTAATGTGGGAGCTCCAATCATATTTCCTAATAAAGCCAGTGTGAGGCTGGTGAAACGCAGGACATGCACCTAACTAGACTTTTCTCTTAATCTAACTAATAACTAATGCAACTGACAGCGTAATAGAACGTGGCACTTACTTAACTTAGAAATCAATGTACTGTATGTATGCACTATAACTTTTCTCTCTCTAACCCCGAGATCAATGTGGCCAAGTGACTGCGTGCATACACTGTATATACATGAGATATTCACTCATTCTCTCATTCAGTCATTTCTTTAATAGGGGATCTGGACAAAATTTGTAATAAATTGAATACCACAACTGCATTATATTTTATGTGGTAGCTTATGTATAAGTGCACTGAATGAATTTTGGTTATCTTATTTATACTCACTGATATAAAGGCTGTGTGCAGTCTGCTGATCTAAATTAATAAAATACTATAGCCAAAATGTATTATACATTGTAGCCTATGCTTAAGTGCATTGAATAAATGTTAGTTGCTATGATTTAACAGCAACCCATGTCTGTGGCATGTGCTGGGGCCGGGCAAACAAGTCCGATCCATGGAGGCCTCACCTCACAACTTAAAAGGAGACCTTCAGAGGTCTTGAGGAGTCCATGCCTCGATGGGTCAGGGCTGGTTTGGCAGCAAATATTAGGCAGGTGGTCATAATATTATGGCTGACCGGTGTAATAGTAATTTTAAGGATCTGTAGCAACCTATAGTGCAGGTGTGCATTTTAGACAATTATATAAGCGATATTATTAATCTGGTCCCTCATTTTATAGTCAGAGTATAGTTCTGAGTATTTCAGAAACTGCTGATTTAATGGGATTTTCACGCACAACCATCTCTAGGGTTTACAGAGAATGGTCTGAAAAAGAGAAAATACCCAGTAAGTGGTAGTTGTGTGGACAAAAATGCCTTGTTGATGTCAGAGGTCAGAAGAGAATGGGCAGACTGGTTTGAGATGACAGAAAGGGAACAGTAACTCAAAAAACCACTCCTTACAACCAAGGTATGCAGAATACCATCTCTGAACACACAACACGTCAAACCTTAAAGCAGATGGGCTACAGCAGCAGAAGACCACACCGGGTACTCCTGTCAGCTAAGAACAGGAAACTGGGGCTAAACTTCGCACAGGCTCACAAAAATTGGGCAATGGAACGTTGCCTGGCCTGATGGGTCTTGATTCCAACTGCAACATTCACATGGCAGGGTCAGACATAAGGGTCAAAGCGTGTATCCATCCTGCCTTGTAACAAAGGTTCAGGAGGTTGATGGTGGTGTGATGGTGTGGAGGATCATTTTCTTGGCACACTTTGGGCCTCTTAGTACCAATACTCAGGTAGGTGACAGCCTACCTGAGTATTGTGCTGACCATGTAATCCCTTTATGACCACAGTGGACCCATCTTCCGATGGCTTCTTCCAGCAGGATAATGTACCATGTCGCAAAGCTCACATAATCTCAAACTTTTTTCTTGAACATGACAATGAGTTCAGTGTAGTCCGATGGCCTCCACAGTCACCAGATCTCAATCCAATAGAGCACCTTTGGGATGTGTTGGAACGTGAGATTCGCATCATGGCTATGCAGCCAACAAATCTGTAGCAACTGTGTGATGCTATCATGTCCATATGGACCAAAATCTCTGAGCACTGGCGTCGCTACAGGGGGAAAAGGGGTTGCCCCCCCACCGAATTTGGAACCACCCAACGGACACTGTATGTCCGGATTGCCCGGCACAGTCCGGCAATGGGACTTTAAATCGCTGGCAGCCTCTTTGAAAGTGCTGTGTTTTTTTTTATATATATTTTTTTTGACGCGGAGGAGAGGGGCCCCTAGCAACCGCTCGGTACCCCTCATTCTCCTCTGCGAGGCCTCTACCTCCGTTGTGGTGCCGGCATTTCATGCTGAGCGCCGGAATACGACGTCCTATACCGGCGCTCAGCAGTAAAGCAGCGTGCGCTGCGGCAGAGCAGGAAGACAGAAGCCTCGTTCTCTTGCCGCAGGACTTAAAGGTGAGTGAACTACAAAGGGGGGAGAAGGTAAATAGTGAGTTGGGAAAGGGGAGGGCGAGGGGTTAGAAAGTGATAAGGGAGGGAAAGGGGGTTGGATAGCGAGAAAGGGGGAGATGGGGTAGATAGTGAGAAAGGGGGGATGGCATAGATAGTGAGAGGGAAGTAAGCCTATTGAAATAAGTAAAGCGTGTGAATGAGTGAATATGAATAAATGTGTGGATACATTGTGTGGATGAGTGGGAATTAATATGTGGATGAATTATCTGAATGAGGGAGAGTATGAATTAATCTGTGGATGAATTGTGTGAATGAGTGAGAGTATGAATTAATGTGTGGATGAATTGGCAAAGATGGCACTAGCAGGGTGTTTGAGCCGTCAGGACCAAGATGGCACGGGGAGGGTATTTAAGGAACACAGGTGGCAAAGGCCGGGCTGTTTGGCACAAGGTTGTTTTGTACTGGGCTGTACAGATGGCAAATCCTATGTGTGTTATCTGGGTGCTGGTCTATGTGAGCAGCGTGGATGCCAGGGCTGGCTTTGGGGTGTGCAACCTGTGTTCTATGCCTGTAATTTAGGGGGGTTTACCTTTAATGCCATGTTTTATGTGAATTCCAATAGATCTATACCTTAGGTTTTTGTGTTATTCTGTAGATCCATATCTGCTATGCTTCCATACATTATTTATGTATACCTGCAAATACAGGGTTTGTATGTCTTATTCGGTTGATCAATACCTGCAGTGCTGTTTCCATGTATTTGATCTATACCCTCATTGCTGAGTTTACATGTGCTTTTCATTTGATCTATACCTGCTATGTTTCCATACATGACTATCCGATACCTGGAAATACAGGATTTGTATTTCTGATTATTTGAGCAATACCGTCAATTGATCTATACATGCAATTCTGGGTTTGTGTGTTAATGTTTTGATCTATACCTGCTATCGGCAGCAGGGGCTAATATTCTTATATATGTATCGCCAGCAGGGTCTAATATTAAAGAAACTGCCAGTTTAGCTGTTATTTTCAAATCATATTTCAATCATAGTCTTTACTAACAGAAGTACTAATTATGTAGTTAAAAATGCATGTCTAATGCATTTATATGATGTTATTTATCAATAATAAAGGGGCTTGCTGGGGGCATTAATATATAGTTACATAGTTACATAGTTCGTAAGGTCCATCAAGTTCAACCCTTCTACCTAACCTTCCTATTCTTCAACCAAAAGAAGGCAACCCCCCCTAATTAAGCTACTTTGAATTCTGCCATCAGGGGAAAAAAATTCCTTTTTGACTCCAAGAGGCAATCGAATTTCTCCTTGGATCAAGAAGCTCTAAAATATTAATGTTATTCTATTTATATCCCTGTATGTCATGCGTTTCTAAGAAAATATTGAGGCCCCTTTTGAAGGTATCTAATGTATTGGATAACACCACCTCCCTTTGAAGTGAATTCCATACCTTTATTGTCCTCACTGTAAAGAATCTCTTCCTTTGTCATCTATGAAACCTGCGCTCCTCCAGTCTCAGAGGGTGACCTCTTGTTCTTTGTACATTTCTGTTAATGAACTGGCCACCGAAGAGCTTGTTATATTAACCCTGCATATATTTATATAATGTTATCATATCCTCTCTGAGACGCCATTTTTGTAGAGTATAAACTTTTTTAGTCTTTTCATAACTAGTATCTCCCAATTAATTATTAATTTTTCTAGCCCTCCTTTGCACTTTTTCTAGTTCCATAATGTCCTTTTTAAGGACAGATGCCCAGAATTGTACCACTTATTCAAGGTGAGGGCTTACCAATGACCTGTAAAGAGACAAGATAATATCCTCCTCCCTTGAATCAATACCTCTTTTTATGCATGCCAAAACCTTATTGGCCCTCGCAGCTGCTTGCTGGCATTGCGCACTGTTGTCAAGTGTTAAGTCCTTCTCATTGGTAGTTTCCCCCAAGGATATTCCATTTAAAGAATAAGTTGCATTTTTATTATTTTTACCATAATGCATAACTTTGCATTTCTCTATATTGAACCTCATCTGCCACTTGCACGCCCAGTCCCCAACTCTGTCTAGATCTTCCTGCAATGAAGAAACATCAAGATTAGTCTGAATTACCCGGCCTAATTTTGTGTCATCAGCAAAAACTGTGACATGGCTCTTAATGCAGCTTGGGAGATCATTTATAAATAAATTAAAAAGAAGAGGACCGAGGACAGACCCCTGAGGCACTCCACTTAATACCTGCGTACAGGCTGAGAAACATCCATTCACAACAACCCTCTGCATTCTATCTTTTAGCCAATTTCTGATCCACATACAGACATTTGCCCCTAAGCCTATTTCTGTTAATTTATAGAGAAGCCTTTTATGCGGAACCGTTTCAAACGCCTTGGCAAAGTCCAGATAAATCACATCTACAGCCAAGCCCAGGTCTATATTTTTACTAACTTCTTCATAGAATGCTAATAGGTTGGTTTGACAAGACCGGTCTTTCACAAATCTATGTTGACTTCTACTAATTGGATTATGGATCAAGATATGATCTTGAATGTATACCTTTAGCAACCCTTCAAATAATTTCCCCGCTACCGATGTTAAGCTTACTGGCCTGTAATTGCCCGGTTGAGATTTTGATCCCTTTTTAAATATGGGCACAACATCTGCCTTGCGCCAATCTAATGGAACTATGCCCGAGCTGAAAGAATCCCTAAAGATTAGCAATAGTGGCTGGGCAAGAATTAGGCTTAGTTCCTTCAGTACCCTTGGGTGTATACCATCCGGTCCAGGGGCCTTGTCTACCTTAACAGTATTTAATTGCTTGAGCACTTTTTCTTGTGTCAGCCAATCCCATGTTTGTTGCAACGGTTTCTTAAAATTAGCCAGCAGGGGCTCCGTCATCGGTTCTTCCTTGGTATAAACAGAAGAAAAAAAAGCATTTAAGATGTCGGCTTTCTCTCTGTCCTCACTAACCAAATTTCCAGTTTCAGATAATAACGTACCAACATTCTCTACCTTTAACTTTTTTCCATTCACATACTTGAAAAATTTCTTGGGATTGGTTTTACTTTCCTTGGCAATAAGTTTCTCATTTTCTAGTTTAGCCATTTTAATCTCCTTTTTGCAGGCTTTGTTGGCATCTTTGTATGCCATAAATGATACTACCGACCCCTCGCTTTTATAATGCTTAAATGCCAATTGTTTATTCCTTATTTCCTGTTTTACTTTCCAGGTAAGCCACATTGGTTTTGATTTGTTTCTTTTGTATTTGTTTCCCATAGGTATATATTGGGATGTGTAACTTTGCAATATGTGCTTAAAGGTATTCCATTTGTCCTCTGTGTTTAACCCAGAGAACAATCCATCCCAGTCTATACATTCCATGGTTGACCTTAGCCTGAAAGTAGTAGATTTGTTTTTTGGAATTAATCTCAAATGAAACCATGTTATGGTCACTATTCCCTAAGTGTTCTCTTACTTTAATGTGTGAGATAAGTTCCTCATTGTTAGTTATTACCAGATCCAGAGAGGCATCCATAGTGGTGGCTGGAGGCGATCATACAAGGATGTGGGGGCACCACATTAATCAATACTAAAAAAGTGCTGCCTGAGGCATCAATACACAAGGGGCAAAAACACTAAGGGGAGTATAAAATCCATCCTGATGTAGATGTCTGTGTCATAGATAGTGTCCTGATGTTTGTGTGTTTTTGGTTATTAGTGTAGCAGAGCCAGTCCTGGTGTGTGTTTGGGTGTCTGTGTGGCAGAGCCTCACAGTGTTTGGGTGTCGGTGTGGTTCAGGTGTTTGGGTGTCGGTGTGGTAGAGCCTATCCTGGTGTGTGTGTCTGGGTCTCGGTGTGGCATAGCCTGTCCTAGTGTGTGTGTTCGTGTGTCATTGTGGTAGAGCCTGTCTTGTGTGTTTTGGGTGTCAGTGTGGCAGAGCCTGTCCAGGTCTGTGTGTTTGGGTGTGGGTGTCGGTGTGCAGAGCCAGTCCTGGTGTGTGTGTTTGGGTGTCAGTTGTGGCAAAGCTTGTCCAGGTCTGTGTGTTTGGGTGTTGGTGTGGCAGAGACTGTCCTGGTGTTTGTCCCTGGCACTTAACTTACAGTAGGAACTATCTCATTTTTACTTATCCAGAGATAAAACACCCCGCTGAATAGTGACTTCAGGGGACAAAATAAGTGACTTCATGGCCCTGAAATAATTTAGTGGAAAAGTTAAGATATTGTGTTATCCGCACTAAATTGTAGCTTCAGGCTTCCCATGTTGAATGATCAAGTATTATGTTAGTCCAGTAACAAAAATATCATTCCATAGCACATTACTTTTGGCAATATATATATATGTGTGTGTTTTCAGTGGCATGATTAAATTACTAATGGCCCCTCAGTTTTGACATGCCCCCCTATATATTGTTTCTGGACTGTTTCCATCACCTTGTAGAAAGTATGCAACAAAAAATGAAGGCAGTTCTGAAGGCAAAAGGGGGTCCAACCCGGTACTAGCAAGGTGTATCTAATAAAGAGGCCAGTGAGTGTATATATTTGCTGAAGGTGGCCAAGCAATATTCTGCCCCTGTCACGTCATTATATGTTTCATGTAGTCAGGGATGTTTTGTTGTGTAGAGATTCTATATTATTTACAATAGTATTTTTTACTTATTTTCCTCCCTCTACAACATTAAGTGTGATTTTTTAACTAAATGACTGAACAAAGTTTATTTATTGAACCGTCTCTTGTTTTTACGGGGTTAATTTCACATGTTTTATAATTATTTCAAAGGACTTATATCACATTCTTTTTATTTTTAATACTACTATTAATAAAAGTTAGGTTTTAACATGTTTATCTTATTGTGTAACATATATATAATATATATATATATATATATACAGCCCTTCGAATTATTGTAATTCTTTAATTTCTGATCTTTTTTATATTACAGGCTAATTAAAATATTAATGTATAACTGTAATTATCATTTTTTATAATGTGATAATATTCTGCAGTACTGTACATAACGATTACAGAAAGAAGAGCTAAGTAGGGCTCTGCACAAATGAGCTTTTAATCTTTCGCTCAGATTTCATGCAAATAAAATAAAGCATGCCTCTGGTCTGAATCCACAACTCCAACTTTTCACTAATTGTAGGCTGTCTAAAGTGGAGAAATGCAAGCCAGAGCTGATTCAGCTAAAGTGCTTCCTCCACTTGATAGTTTGATCCTTGAGCACATCTGTATCAATAATAAATGCAGACTTCCAATCGAGCCTGGCTCAGCTCTTGCCGTGACACCGTTTCCCATGGTGCACAGTTTTAGCTGAAGATCTCTTACTTTAATCCACTAATAGAAATTAGAAATTTTACATTTTATTTGAAGATCCTGTCGTAGAAATCTCACACTGAAAAAACATTTACAGTGTAGCTAATCAGTAGGATCTGCAAAATGCCAACATATTGTATGACTTTTTAAGAAAAACGACAGACTTAAACCATTTTGACAAGTGAAAGGTCTAAACAATATTTTTCAGGGATATACAAAGTCTCCTTTATCATTTACCTTTAAATATTTTTCAGTTTAGCGAGCTAAGGGGTGCAAATGTCAAATGTTCATGTGAGGAGATGGCTGCATGAGAGGTTTGTAGAACCTAAACCCACAGTGTGTAGAACCTACAATTAAATATGGTGCAGGAAATATTCAGATGTAGGCAGTGGCGTAACTACAAGGGTCACAGGGGTCACAACTCCAATGGGGCCCATCTCTCAAGGGGGCCAGGGCTATCCATGCGACCACTTATTCCTGTCTCCTTGTACTGCTTCAAAATTGTTCAGAAAGGGCCCTTCTGACCTGGAGCAGTTGTGAACTTCATTCTCGTTTTTTTCTCTGTGTGACGGGAGGTCCTGTACACCCGCCAGGTTGTTGCTTCCTTCCTGAGACCACTGCAATTAACCCTCTCAGAACTAGTGCTGGAGAGATGAAGCAGGACCTAATCATCAGACAGAACCAATGCTGAGCTGAAAGCAAGGAACACTTGTGAAAATACGCAGCCTTATATATCAGATAAGGATCCCATTACCACAAACAATACCCTGCTCAGACAGCCCAATACCACAATAAGGCCACAAAGAGAATGGCGGTGATTCCGGGGTATTGATGAATAGCCCGAGGGTCCCTAGATGATTAGGTCCAAAAGAGCAACTTGATATGTGGACCAGACCCTGAGCAGTTTGAAGGTTCCCAAAACAGTGCGGATCCCAAGGGGCTCCTAACCACCCCTTGTCTGAGCCCCACTACATGTTGTATATTTTTGCAAAATAGCGCTCTGGTGGGGCCAGGGACATCAAAGATATTTAGGGTTAAAAATGCCAGGATGCTAGGATTCCTGAGGATCCTAGCCGACGAACAGTTCCAGAGAATTATGGCTCAGGTACAGGGCAAGGGTAAAGATCCAATGGGTCTGGGTGACACAAGGGTGATTATACTCCTGGGAATAACCAAAACAGGTAAACACAACTGAAAATGGGGTTAAAGACCTAGTTCCGTGATACTCTGAGAGTTCCATTAGCCACTACAGTGACCAGTATCAAAAGTAGTCCAAGGAAGGAAAAGCGGTGAACCAACAGCAGGGTCATCGGCGGCTGTGACGGCCCCAGGTTAATCGGTGTCGTCTGTTGTAGTGGTTGCGACCATCCAGGGTTAAAATGTGTGGATTTATGTACTTTCCCCGTATGTGTGGTGTTTATTTGTGTATACTGTTGTGTATACTCCTTCATGTCGTGCCCCAGACATTAAACCCTGTATAACCCGGACACCCTTGGCACGGGTGGTGGGGGTGCAGACCAGGGGTAGTCCGGGGAGGGAGCCGCCTGTAGATTCCCGGCCGATGGGACTTCCAGGAGAGCGGGGTTAGCTGGCGCGGTTATGGAACCCGTGCCTGGCTACCTCGCGGCTCATCCCGGCAGAACTTTGAACTGCTGCCGCTCAGGGTCCCTGCCACCGATCATGTCGCTTTTTGCAAAGGATATCCTCAGGGCCCCTGGGCTATCCATTGGTACCCCGGGATCACCGTCGCTCCTTTGGGATCACCCCGAAAATGACGGTTGAAAGCTGTACGGACATTGCGGGGCTCGGTGGCCTAAGTGTGGCGCCAGACTGTCTAAGCTGGGCGGGACTACATGGACATGGTTTATGGCCTTTTTCCTGTATATAAGCCCGTGTGTTTCCCAAATAAAGAGTCCCTGTTTTACCTCACTACGAGTCTTGTCTTGTTATTAAGGTCAGCTCTGTATTGATCTGTATACTACAGTGCCACTGAAGTTCCTGAAGAGCTGTGGCCATGGGGCGGAGGAAGCAACGTTCAGCGGGTGCACCCAGTCGGGGTACAGGTCGGTCCTGTCACAGCGGCCAAGGCTCATTGATGCATGTGGGAGGCTACTGTAGCTCAAATTGCTGAAAAAGTTAAGTGCATCATAGTTTGCTGCGTATGGGGCTGCATAGGCGCAGACCAGTGAGGGTACCCATGCTGACCCCTGTCTACTACTGAAAGTGCATACAATGAGCACGTGAGCATAAGAACTTGACCGCAGAGTAATGGCAGAAGGTGGCCTGGTCTGATGAATTACACTTACCCCGAGAATACATAGCACCAACATGCATTATGGGAAAAAAACAATGCAGCAGATGCAGTGCAATGCTTTGGATAATGTTCTGCTAGGAAACCATGGGTGCTGCCATTTATGTGGATGTTACTTTGACACATACCAACTACCTAAGCATTGTTGCAGACCATGTACACCCTTTCATGGACACGGTATTTCCTGATGGCATTGGCTTTCAGCAGGATTATGCACCCTGCCACAAAGTAAAAATGGTGCTTGACAAAGGCCCTGTTTGGCCGAAACATTGCTTTTGTTTGTTCTCGCTTAATAAAGTGTCCTAGAGACTGGAAGGTGTTTGGATTGCTGAGATTCCTTTTCTTTGTTTGTGTGCTTCAAGAGGGTTTATGCTGTCCC
>VKOC01022337.1:0-72439 GCA_009364415.1 Spea multiplicata | reverse complement strand
AATACGGTATTTGTTATGAGACAACCATACATATTATACAGTATTGACGGATAAGTTAATTATTTGGCAAGTGAAAACTTTTTCTCTTGTCAAATCTATCTATATTAACCTTTTGTGGCCAAAATATTGTATAGCACGTTTCACAGTATACCTTCTGAAGTTGAAGTTGTTCTAATCTCAAATGTTGACTCCTTTGTGGATCTGGTGATTTTTATGTCCAGCTTGTCATTCAGTAAGGTCTGGACCTCTGCTGCTCTCTACCTGTTGTGTTATGCAAGAAGGTGTGTGTAATGTCACTTATTTCCCACGCCCTTGGAGTATAGACACACACAAGACAGAGATGTCCAGCTGTTAATCATGAAAACATGCCCCTAGAATGACCCAGGTCACCGACCTGCTGTGAACCTGCTGGAAATCAGCTCTGCTGTATGGGGTGAACTTTTCTGTTGAAGATGACCTAAAAGAGAATATGGTTATGTCACTATTTAAGTGATTTATTTACATAATAAAACAACCACATCAGAATTAAATTCCATATTAAACCTCTAGAGTGAGAGATTTATAATTGTAAGCCTTCTTTACCTAATTAATCGGTTTGTCCTATTCTGTCAGTTCCAGCTTTGTCACGAAGAATGCATGTTCTGTAAGAAGCGCTGTGTAAATTGCTGGTGCTATATATAAAATTAAAAATAATAATTGTTTAGCCTTTCTTATCCAAAGCTATAGTAGTTTTTTGATAAATGGTGCAGCTTGTGTTGTATGTTCTTGGTAGTACATGCTTGTAAAATTCATGCTTGTAATAATGCTAAACTTTTATCTTTACTACTTCACTCTTGGTGATAATATTTTGACTACATTTGCAGTTCCTACCTGACACCATGCCCCATTAATTGTGTTTAATGTTTGTCTATAGCTCCATAATTACCCCATTATGTGCAGTTCTTACAAGTGCACTTAAAAGAAAAAAAAATCTTAATTATTACATTAATAAACTTAAACCATGTTTTATGCTACTTCCAACATGTTTTCTTATACAGGAAATTGTTCCCCTATATAAATATAATTTCCTATAAATGTTAAACAGTTATTTGTTTTGCGCAATATAATTACTGCATTTTACAATAAATAGACCTAAATTGTTAATCTTAATGACAGAAAACCTTTAAAATAGTACTAGTTTAAAACAATTTTAAACATGACGCACATAGCTTTCAAGCCATAGCCTTCAGCATCTGTCAGTGATATCATAGTTACAATTGTTCTTTTAGACTGTGTGCTTTCCTTAAAAATACACTGCTCAAAATAATAAAGGGAACACTGAAACAACACAATGACGTTAATCACACTTCTGTGAAATCACACTGTCCACTCAGGAAGCAACACTGATGGACAATCGATTTCACATGCTGTTGTGCAAATGGAACAGACAACAGGTGGAAATTATAGGCAATTAGCAAGACACCCCAATAAAGGAGTGGTTCTGCAGGTGGTGACCACAGACCACTTCTCAGTTCCTATGCTTCCTGGCTGATGTTTTGGTCACTTTTGAATGCTGGTGGTGCTTTCACTCTAGTGGTAGCATGAGACGGAGTCTACAACCCACACAAGTGGCTCAGGTAGTGCAGCTCATCCAGGATGGCACATCAATGTGAGCTGTGGCAAGAAGGTTTGCTGTGTCTGTCAGCATAGTGTCCAGAGCATGGAGGCGCTACCAGGAGACAGGCCAGTACATCAGGAGACGTGGAGGAGGCTGTAGGAGAGTAACAACCCAGCTGCAGGACTGCTACCTCCGCCTTTGTGCAAGGAGGAGCAGAAGGAGCACTGCCAGAGCCCTGCAAAATGACCTCCAGCAGGCCACAAATGTGCATGTGTCCACTCAAACGGTCAGAAACAGACTCCATGAGGGTGGTATGAGGGCCCGACCTCCACAGGTGGCTTACAGCCCAACACAGTGCAGGACGTTTGGCATTTGCCAGAGAACACCAAGATTGGCATATTCGCCACTGGCGCCCTATGCTCTTCACAGATGAAAGCAGGTTCACACTGAGTACATGTGACAGACGTGACAGAGTCTGGAGACGCCGTGGAGAACGTTCTGCTGCCTGCAACATATTCCAGCATGACCGGTTTGGCGATGGGTAAGTAATGGTGTGGGGTGGCATTTCTTTGGGGGGCCGCACAGCCCTCCATGTGCTTGCCAGAGGTAGCCTGACTGCCATTAGGTACCGAGATGAGATCCTCAGACCCCTTGTAAGACCATATGCTGGTGTGGTTGGCCCTGGGTTCCTCCTAATGCAAGACAATGCTGGAGTGTGTCAGCAGTTCCTGCAAGAGGAAGGCGTTGACGCTATAGACTGGCCCGCCCGTTCCCCAGACCTGAATCCGATCAAGCACATCTGAGACATCATGTCTCGCTCCATCCACCAACGCCACGTTGCTTTAGCCCAGGTCTGGGAGGACATGCCTCAGGAGACCATCCGCAACCTCATCAGGAGCATGCCCAGGCGTTGTAGAGAGGTCATACGGGCATGTGGAGGCCACACACACTACTGAGCCTCATTGTGACTTGTTTTAAGGACATTACATCAAAGTTAGATTTGCCTGTAGTGTGGTTTTCCATTTTGATTTTGAGTGTGACTCCATATCCAGACCTCCATGGGTTGATAAATTTGATTTCCATTGAGAATTTTTGTATATCTATCTATAGATATCTATCTATCTATAGATATAGATATATATATAAAAAGCAAAAAAATATCTGTGTGTGTCCTTGAACGGCAGAAATAATATGTGATCACCCTCTCTGGTAGAGGTGTCACTAGTCGCCTGTGGCTCTTCGATTATGTCTTTGTCCCCAAACAGCTTGTCTGCACCATCCTTGCACCCAGATGGCTTGTCAGTTCCCCAAACCAGCTTGTCTTCACCATCTCTGCCTCCAAAAAACATGAGTAGAAGAGATAATCCTGGCGTTGTGAAGGGAGGGTCATCTAGGGAGGGGGCCCAAAACTTCTGATGGTGACCCTGGAGCTAATTGATGAATTCCTTGAACAAAATCACTTTGAGGAGATCCTTCATTTACTAAAGGACACACTTCTTGAAGCTCAATTAGACCAGATGCTGCTTAAGCCCCATGGCTAGGAGGGGAAGTTAATAACTACGTGAGATGTAAGTGAAACACTTAACCATCGCATTTCATCTAGATACAACATTTCTCAAAGGTTTATCCGAAATCTTTATCTTGTCAGCTCTTGGACTTCAAATATAGGCTTCATTCTTAAAACAGTAAAGTCTCATTACTGTGTGTTATAGTTGTGCAAAAACAACATCCAGATTTGCTGAACAGTACATTTTTAAAACTTAATTTTTGAGGCATTCAAATCATTAGTTTGTTTTTACATTGTTAATGACACATAATATCTGAAATTTATGTAAGAAATTGAATTCAAGTAACCTGGCACTGTTTCGCTGCTAATCGTTTGAATATTCAAATTCTTTTTTATAACAATTTATTATCTTCATAGACGTGACAATAGCAAGTATCATATAAATGAATTCTGTTATAGCAGTTGACGTTGATGCCTTTAAATGGGACAAATTAACACATTTTAATAAATACAATGAAGAACTTTTGAACCCTACAAGCTTCTTATATGACCTTTTTCAACTTTCAAATAATTGCCTTTCTATAAATAAAGTATAGTATTCAGACCTGCTCAAGTTGATTTGCTAGTCTGAAAGTACTCTAATTTTCTTGACTGTGGGTGTAATCTGTAGAAAAGGAGAGGCTATAACTATTTCAGCAAGAGATTTATTCTTAAATGTCATCGTGCATATAGATTCATGGCAAGTTCAATCTTATCACCTTCACAAGTATTTTTAATTAATTGTCGGCTGTTATTATGACCGATCATATATGGATATAAACTTATGGTACATATGACATCATTAAAGTCTTCAATTACAAAGTACATTCAGAACAATTGAATGCTTCATTTAATAGTTAACCTTACACACTTTTCTCTTCCCCTTGACACTGCTTAACCAATGTTGATCCAAGCTCTACGCAGAAATGGGGCAACAGAGAAGACCCCCGGAGTTTCAGAGACCCCCCGTGGTGCAGGCAGGCAAGCGCCTATGACCCTCAAATAATATGATCCAGGCCCAGTTGATCCAGTGTTGGATCAGCCACTGCTGACCTCTCCTCCAAATCTATAAATTGATATTGTTCCAGTCGCTGCCCACCAAGAGTGATTTCAGTAACTTGGTCGCAGAGATGAGTTAAGCTCTCAGGGAAGAGCTGGGGGCCATGCGGGCATACATGGTGGCGGTGGAGTAGCATATGGTGCTGTTCGAGACAGGGACCTCACAGGTACAGAAGCTGGTGGTATCTATGGAGGAAGCTTCCTCCTCGCTGGTTGCCATGATGGCAGAGCTTATGCTTCTCACAGATGACCTGGACAACTGGTGCTGGTGGCTGAACATATGCATAAGGGGCCCACCTGTGAAAGATGCCTCCGAGGATTTGCACACGCTGTTGAATATAGTAGAAACAGTAGATTGTTGGGCACCCGAGGACTCGTTGGCTCCATAGTATCAAGTTGAAGGAAGAGGTTATGGTCCAGGTTTGCATTCTTTATGAATTTGAATTTAATAGACAGTGTGGTTGTTCCAGGGCCTCTCCTCCATCACCCTCTGGAATAGGAGGAACATAGATTTAAATCTGCAGGCCCTTGGCTTGCCACGTGTCCCCCTCTTTCACCCCAGATGCGATGCTCCTCCATAACACCTCTGTCTGTTGTGGAGTATAAGCGGTTCCCAAGCAAGCATCTATTTGATCCCCCTACATTGGAGGGAGTCTTTGGTGCCTTCATAAAAATGACTGGATTGACAGGGTAGAAAGGGTTTTGGTGATAGAGGAGTTGGTCCATTCCTCTAATGGAATGATGTATGCGTACATGGCAACCTGGATCACATGGTTAGTTTTTGTTGGCTTGGTGCTGGACAGACAAGCGCTGACCCCTGCCCCCCCTCATTGCCCAATTTTTGGAGACGACTTCAAGGTGCATTGCCCTGGAGTTATCTTTTTTTTTGCATCCTTCCTCTCTTTAACCCCTACTGCCTTTTCTTTCTTTCTTCCGTAGCCCCGCCGCGAAACAACCAGTGTTCCAGTGATACCTTGGATTCATCGTACAGGGTGTGAGGTGGTTAGCATTTATGAACTTCGAGATGCTAATTGTCAACTTCTGGAATTATTATTGTACCTGGGCAGTTACCTTGTGATGGTCCTATGACTTTTCTGCTTTTTCTTCTTTCTGTATTAGCCTCTAAACCTTGATATACAAAAAAAATCCCAATGGGCCACATGCAATAAAGAACACAGCTACATGTAAAGGAACTACAGAAGCATCAGAACAGATTCTTTGCTTGGAGCATAGACAATACAGAGCAATGCAAAGGTTATTTACAGAAATGCTGGTATTGATTTTACAGGTGGTTAAAATGGAAGAAAAGCCTGTATTGAATGATCTAAGGTGAACACTGGGTGAATTGGAACCACCCAATTAAACACCCGCATGCACGCTATGTGAGCACAATGTAATGCGAAACCGCACATATCCAGCCGTCAACCACATTTCTGTCATCAGGCGGTGTTGGCCGTAAAGTCCTCCTTGTATTTATTATTTATTAGCTTATTTAATTAAATGTTCTATATAGCTCCTTTTGTTGAATGTACTTTGGACTATAGTAAGCAGAAGTGTACTCGGCATATTGACAAGCAAAGGGTTTGAGAACAACGTATCAGTGGACAATTTTTCCTGGTTTGCTCACAGAGCTGAAAATGCAGACAAACTGGTTGAAGTAGGTTGTTATAGATGTACATATATGTATAGAATAGGGTGGTAGATACATGGAACAGCCTCTCAGCAAAAATGGTAGAGCCTAAGACAGTGAGGGAAGGCAAACATGCATGTTATACACATGCTGAATCTAAGAATAAACCAAGGACTGATTACGGTCTGAGTCTTTACATCATGAAAAATGGGCAGACTAGATGGACTGAACAGTCCTTATCAGCCGTCATATTGTATATTTCTATGCAACTAGATGGAAAAAATGGGATAAAAATGCACTTACTTATATACTTGCCCACTGTCAATTCTTTGTAAACCATATTGCTACATAGACTCCACATTGACTAATTACAAGAAGGACAACTTTATTTTATTTCAGTTCAACTTAACCTTTTAACAGCAGTTAGAGTATCTTTGAGTGACAAGCGGTTTTGCTGAATTTAATGGATTTAGGGTGAAGGACGTTTTCCCACAAGCCATTATTATAAAATATGGACTCCTGTATGACTGGGTACTGCACATACACTTACATAGATTTAATTTAGACATTTGTTATGTTATGCCTTACCAGAATCAAAGATTATATATTGAGTTATGCTTCAGGGTCAGATTACGTATAGAAGTCAAATCTGAGTTAAGGTGCTTGGTTATCAATGTACTGGTCATAATGATTTTGTTTGTGTTAAACCCTTCTGTCCCCAGGATGTGTGTTTAGTATATTTTTAGCTCCATTTGTTTGTCTGCATTTTAATTAGATGATGTTGCTTTTGGCAATTTAAGGGAATTAGATTATCTGTCAAAAAAATCTCAGGTTACAAAAATAATGGATTCAAGGAGGGCAATTGAATTTTGCTAAAATAAAAACAGTATAGTATTATAAGTTAATAGATATACCAGAATATAAGCATAAAATATACTCTATTCCAGGGGAATCCAACATATGGCCCGTGGGCCAAATGCGGCCTGCCGGACCTTGAGGTGCGGCCCGCGTGAGATCCTCAGGCAGGGCAACCGGGATTGCAGAATCGCAAGGGCCCTGCTGCTTTCCTGTGGGTTGCTCGCACAGCAGTCAGTGTCTTTTGTGCCACACAGGGGAAGCGGAACCCAGCAGAGTCACGTGAATTTATGTTACATCACATGACTCTGCTCCATTCCTGCTTCCGCTGTTCGACACAAGAGAAGTTGCTCGTGAGCTACACAGTGTGAAGCAGCAGCCCCTGCGTAAGTCAGTGAGGGAGAGATCTGCAGTGCAGGTAAGAGGGTGGGGGTGGGGTTGTATGAGGGATTGAGGTAATGAATCTGTGGATGAATGAGTAAATGAATGAGTATGTGTGATAACAGGGATGTGTAAGTGGGGGGGCATGGCACAGGGAGCCAGGTTTCAACATGCATTGGCTGACAGCATTTACTGGTTGCCTGGACATGATAGGAGTGTGATTGCTGTTAGCAATTATATATATATATATATTAATATTGTTTATTGTTGTATTTTATTGTCCAATTTTGGTGTGATAACACCACACTTTTATTAAAAGTAAGTAACACCAAAATTGGACAGAAAAATAAAACTATCAGTTTATATATGATTGTTAACAGCAATCACACTTCTATCATGCCTAGGCCACTAGTACATGCTGTTATAAATATATATATATATATATATATATATATATATATATATATATATATATATTCTTATTTAATTTGTTTGTACAATTTTGGTGTGTTATTTTTATTTATAAAAAAAAAAAAATTATTTCATTTTTAAAGATTGGGGGGTAATTTTCTGTTTGTTTCGATCCAGAGTTTTCATTTTGGTGCACCCCTAGAATGAATAGAACTTATTAATTTTTACGTATCCAGCGATAAAATGCCCTCCTGAATTTGTAGTCACATCAGAGGACAGAACTTTCTAGGCCCAGAAATCAGAGGTATTGAAGGCCGTTTTTTCTCTCAGTGAAAAATGAGTGCGGCTTCCGAACATATACATTTCTGATGAAGTGGCCCGCAGCAGGAAAAACTTGGATACCCCTGCTCTATCCTTTATTTATAGGTGCGTTATGCAACATCAGGATGATACAATATTGATACTGCGCTCTATCAAAAGCTCTCAGGTGTTGCGTGTCAAATATCTCCCCTTACCAACCCTCTCTCTGCAGGGGCAGACAGGCTACCGGTGTCTGACACCCTGCCGGTTCTCTACAGAGGTGGACTGGACTACCTACTGCTGGAGGAGCAGGGCCAATTGGGGAGATCTCCTTCTAACCGGCCCAAAATAAAGGGAAGGCCGGTTAGAGACCTCTCTTTTGCTGCTCACTTGTGATTTGTGCCGGTTATTAATGTGCCGGATATGATATCAGAGGTATAGCACAGTGAAGGAGGGGACAAAGGGACTATGGGGCTGATGATGGGGGAGGGGATTGCACGCACAGGGTGCCTAACACTTAAGGCCGGCACTGTAGTAAATCATTCTACTTAAACTCTTTGATAGAAATTAAGCAAGTTTAAAAAAAAAATCTACTTTGTGAATGTTACATATTTTGTTAATTACACAGAAAAAGTAAATAGTAAAATAGATTTTAGGAAGTAGATAATGAAAACAGTAACATTATCAGTCTCTGTTATTGGAAACAATCAGACAACCAGATTAGATTTAAATATTAATTACGTAATTTTAGACATTGTAACTTTTTGACCTTTTCAATAATGTAATTTCTCACCGACATAGTGATGCCTACACAGATGCAAACCTGGCTGTGGCCTTCTTACTCAGCAACTAACAAATTAAGCGATTTAAGAATACACCAAGCATTTTACAATAATCACAGCTTACCACTAATGTTTATTCCATGAGTGAAATGCTATGACTTTTTTTTTTATAACAAGCAAATTTTTGATGCTGATTTGCAGTGTTTATTTTCTTTTACCTCAAAGAGCAACTTGTAGAGTACTTGTGAGCAGGTATAAATCAGTACATATGTCAATTCATGTAATGTAAATGTATTTGTTTTACTTATATTAAATATTGCTTATAAATCAGAGTTTCAACAACTATTTGAGTGAGGCGTGACTAACTTACTCATAAAAATTGAAAGGAAAATATGAATGCAATCATTGTTGCAGGGGCGAACATTGACCGGGGTACAGCATAACACCTATCACTATATACTAAGCCAAACATTGATGTGGTATAGGCCTACCACTTCAGTGCCTGGCTTAGTATATAGCAGGGATGCACCGAAATGAAAATTCTGGCCAGAAATATATATATATGATTGTTAACAGCAATCACACTCCTATCATGCCCAGGTTCTAGCATGTACTGGTTGCCTGGGCATGATAGGCGTCTGATATATATATATATATACACATACACACACAAACTTTAAAGTGGGGGTGCGGCCTATATTCGGGGTCTAGCGCCCGATGCCTGCGACACCAGGCAGCGAGGTTAGGATACAGATCCCCCGCAGCGGTGCAGGGGACCTGTATCCATACTCTACGATACGCTCAGACAGCCTCCCCTGCCAGCACTTCCCACGGGGGGAGTGCTGGCACAGGAGATTGTCTAAGCGTATGGTGCAGACGTTTACCGGCAGCGGCGATGCGAGCATAAACAACCTCCGCTGCTGGCACGTCTGCACGATGTGCTTTAACAATCTTTGTTAAAAAAAATGTTTAAAGCACATCTTACAGACGTGCCGGCAGCGGAGGTTGTTTATGCTCGCATCGCCACTGCCGGTGAACGTCTGCGCAAACAATCTTCCTTGCCGGTACTTCCCACGGCGGAAGTGCCGGCACCGGAAGTTGAATAGTTCCGTTGAATATGTCCCTCGCCGCAAGACCCCGTGGAGCCTGCACCAGTAAGTCTGGTGGGGGAGACATCTTGGGGACAGAGTGGCAGCATATCTCGGGGAGTAGAGTGGCAGCATATATCGGGGGGGTACATCTTCGGGACAGAGTGGCAGCATATCTCGGGGGGGCAGAAACTTTTTTTCTTTAGAAAAGCACCTAACATTTAGGGTGCGGCCTATATTTGGGTGCGGCCTACATCCGAGCCAGTATTGTTGATTGGATTTTTCTGTACAATTTTGGTGTGTTAACCACACTTTTATTAAAAGTAAGTAACACACCACAATTAGACAACAAAAAAAACAAAAAAAAACAAAAAAACAACAATCACACTCCTATCATGCCCAGGCAGCCAGTATATGCTGGAACCTGGGCATGATAGGAATGCGATTACAGCCTCCCTATGTCCCCCCCACTTACACATCCATGCTATCACACACACACTCATTCACAAACATTCAGCATAAACTACAGCATACCATCCATCACTCTCACACACTTACTACTCCATTGTCACTGTCCTACCTTTCCTCTGTCACTGTCACTTTTCCTCCTCCTCTTTGTTCTTCCTCTTGGCTCTTCTCCTTTTTATGCGTCCTGTCCTTCAGCGGTTCAGCGAGCGGGGAAGGCGGTGGGCGTGGCTTCAGTGTTGTGCACCGGGATATGACATCAAATCCAAGCATCAGTTGCTGCGTGCTTCGCAAAGGAGCAGGATTGGAGTCCCTTGATTGTCTTTAAGCCGCTTAGAGGGAGATCCTTGATCTCCCCAACCGAGCCTGCTCCTCTTACTGTCCGTCTCTGGAGGGGTGACGGTGTGGTTGTACCCAACTGATGAGGTAGGAGCAGAATATATGTTAATAATTAGCCCATGGGGGGGGTATAGTGCTCACCCATTGCCCCTCTCATAGCTATTATACTATGGGGTGGTGGTTGGAAAATTAATATATTCTCTATGGGTGGTGCAGTGTTCACGCAACCTCCTCCCTGAATTAAGTAATGGTGTAACTACCCCTACCTCTAGGTAATCCAGGTTTAGGGGGAAGGTCCATGCAAGGCACCATTTGGGCTTCAAGAAGGGTAGAAGGTGAAAATTATTATTTCCACCACTCACTTGACACCCTATAGTTGCAACCTGTAAAAAAAAAAAAAAGCTCTTGTATAATCTGCTATATTTATCACTTTATTCGGGCCTATACTACACTGTATGGTACACACACTGTTATTAAAAGAATAGGTAATAGCTGGTAAGAAAAAGTATCTTATTTTGGTATAATCTTTAATAACAAATGCCATTAGGTAATTATGCCATTATGTAAAATACTTCCCATCAGTATTTAGTTTATTTTATCAGAAACTGCTTTAATTGGGAATAGGCATACACAATTATTATTTTGTATACATATTAAATAAAAACATGTCTTTCTAAATAGAAAGCAATCATTATTCCAATATCTTGAGTTTAAATATACCATTGATGTAGGCCGCGTTCTAGTGAGAGGAATGACATGTTAAAGTGGTTAGAGAAAAAAAAAATCAAAAAATAATAAAAATCAATATGGATTATGCTACTTCTTATATCTGTATCACTTTCCTGCTGCACAGAAACCACATATAGCCAACTACAAATAAAGGGAACAAAATAACTCTGCCAGTAAAGGGACCAAAATGTAACATTTTAACAGTGTTGTGCAACATGAAAAAATACATTGTAAAACATACATAGGTTATTAAAAGGACCTTTCTTGTTTTCCTGACACCCTTAAAGAAAGAATAAAGTGCACAATAAAGCACTAACCTGACACATAAGTTGCAGCGTGGCTGCAGAAGTTGCCCTTCTCCTCCATGATGCAATAGTTGTTGCCTCAGATTGGCAGCTTGAAGCTCTCATAGAATTCAATGCAAGGGCTTGCTGCACATGCGCACAGGGGTCTTAACTGACCGCTTCCACAGTGGTTGCTAAGCCATCAATAGAGCTGACTGCAGGTAAGCATACCACACTTACCTGCAGCCAAACACACAAGACGGGGATTTTTAGGTCAAAGGTCAATGTGTGTCTGCATCCCCTGTTTTGGGCCTGTGCCCTGTATGGAGTTACAAAAGGCCATTCCACTTATCCATTCCACTTAGCCTCCCTCTCAATTGTTTTCTAACAATACATACTGATCCTCTAATAATGACTATAAAATAACATCTTTTCCCAGAGCTCTCCTCTTCTGAAATATATTTCAGTGTATGTTTCATCCCAAACAAGCTATACCAATTGGAAGCCACGTACAATTTTAGTAGCTCTTCTGTGAACGTGTTCCAGTATCAAGTGGAGCTAGAGCTACATCACCACTCAATGCTCTAGGTGAGTTTGGAGGTCCTGTGGATCTTTAAATAGGAGCGACCACCTCCCTTTTTACTACTAATGCATCTCATTATACATCTTACTATACTGCTTGCATTTCCTATACATTGTCAATCTACCTATACATTAGACATGTGCACATGGGCCAAAAACGATTCTAGAGTCATTCTGAATTGGGAAATGAAATTCTTGTCCGCCGCTCACATTTACTCTCACTCACTTGTTCAAGCTTTCACAGACTCTCATGCTTCTCTGCTGACCACTTCTGTATCTTGCAGCTCCGCTTCTGTGTCTCACATCATCTTGTTCTGCATCTCCTCCCTTCTATCTTCTCTTTTCTCTCTTCTTTCTTCACTCTTTGCCTGCATCTCTGCAGACATAAACTCCTGGCAAACTTCCGTCAAAATGGAGAAGCTTCTGGTGATGCCCCGATCTTCCAATCACAGGGAGAGGATGTCACTGATATTTTGGTGGGAATTTACACAGGGTTATCTTAGGGCAAAATGGCGGAGCTGCGGTGACATCCTCTAACCTGACCCTCCAATTGGGGTTGAGAACCTAACATACATTTTACCCTGGGAGGTTATGTCCAGAGAGATGCAGACAAAGGAAAAAGAGGAGAAAGAGATGAAGAACAAGAAGGTGCAAGACATGGAAGTGGACCTGTGAGACACGGAAGAAGCAGATGTGTTTGGCAGAGGAGGTAGGGAGACATTCAGAGAGCAGGAGTGAAAGAGCCAGTGAACTTTGGACGAAAATTCCATAGCTTTTTGCTTAGTTTTCATCTGTTCATTTTATACGAATTGATGAAATGGGCAAACTTTGTTAAATTTGCAATTTATACAAATTTGAATGCTCAAGTCTACTATATATCGTCAAACAGAGGATCAAAGTCCAACGTTTTTGGTATTCTAAAACCCTAATGCTATAGGATTTATCATAAAATCCCTGTTGCAAGAGTAAATCAGAGTAACAAAAAATGTCCCTTATCAACGCAATTTATCTATCTGCCGTTGTACAGCGGTGTGGAATATGATTGCGCTATACAAAACAATAAATAATAATATCTGCCATTTGCACAGGATTCCAAGTAAAATACTTTTTTCTGCTTTTAGAAAAAACAAGCCTTTAAAATGATGCTACTATAATCCTTGTAGCATGTGATGTTTGTTAAATCTAACACATTGTTTTAAGAAAAAATAATATACTAAAAGTATATTTTAGAACCACAATATAGGCTTAGTAAAGATTAGATGCTCTGGCCGCCAGGGATGCCTGCTGACATGCAAGCTTTACTCCTGGTCTCCTTTTGTTATTAGCTAGTTTGGGCATACAATATAAATACATGCTACTAATAAGTAATCCCATGGTACATTGTGCCTGGTGGAAATTTTAACTTGCAATTCTTACATGCCTACCACTGACATGTCATCTTTCTTAACAGATGAGAGGATACATCATGCATATAACTTCTGGCTAAGGTCTGACAGAGATATACTGCTTTTGATTGCTGTTTAATAAACAGATCTACATGCCTTGTGCATTTATCTCAATGAATTTGTTCATTTTGTAATAAATGTACACTGTGTACACCCCAAGATTTGCTTATTTATGCAACACTCATGCCCAAAGGGACGATTCCTCGGGCGATACTTATGAAGGTGCAGTTCTCTCCGTGTTTCATTTTACCCACAATGACTCCCAGAAACATAATGGATAAATATTACTCTTGGATTATCTTTTTTTCCCTTGAATTTCCCTTTTTACAAGGAAAACTAAATGTAATTGATGTACCATACAGTGATTAAAGTAGGCCTGTGTAGTAAGGTGTACCGTCTTTGCTTCCAAGGACTAGTACTCCCTGCCAAATGGAGAACGGCTTAGTGTGTGAGTGCTGGGCTGTTTGAAGGTGTTCATGGGTCATGTTTGGCAGAGGGCTTATCAATGCAGCCAGGTGCAGAAAGCAGAGTGAGGAGAACATGGAGTTTATTTTGGGTGTGGAATGTTCCGGAGCTCCTAGGGTAATTGCAGCCCTGTACGTACGAGGGTGTAAGCGAGTTAGCTACCCAATATGTTAGTTAAGGCCAAGAAGTGTATCAGGTTCCAACAGAGAAGAGGTGTTATTCTTGTCATAATTTGTGCCTGGGGTCTGTTCACTAAAGGAAGAGTTAGTATGGGAGTTAAAAATATAGTATAGGCATAAAGTTATCCTGAATCTAAAAGGAAACTAAGGTCTTTACAGCAGGAAACACTTGCAGACTAGATGGGCCGGATGGTTCCTATTTGCCGACAAATTCTGTTTCTATGATTCTATGTTTTGCTACAGAGTATATTCTCCTTGAGTTCACCATATATAATAAAGGGTCACACCCAGTGAGCTTCTGCTACAGGAAGCGCTTGGCTGGCCCTGTATAATGTATAGTTAAAACAGCAATATCTATTCAGTCTCCTCACTTCATAGTGGATAGTGACATGAGTGAGTCAAAGCCACAGCTCTCATGCAAACTTTGCATAAATGATTAAATTGCTGCATGTCCATGTGAATCAACACCTGGCCTACCTGTTAAAGGTTACATAGAGAGCCTTTGGGGCTTGTCACATGCGCAAAGTATATGCATAAATGCATGTGCAGACATACCCCATTGATGTTAATGCCCATTAACTGGTTAATATAGCTTTGTAGGGTGGGTGTGTAATAATATATATATATATATATATATTATATATATATATATATATATATATATAATGTTATATATAATAGGCATACTAAATAAACTTATCTTTTAATTAAATACTATTAAGATGCTTTTAAGGAACCACAAGTAGAAAAGGAACATGTGCATGTGAGAGAATGGAAGACAAAAGACAGCAATATATTGATCAGCTGTATACTAAGATTTTCATTTTAGAAAAAAAGCAATTTATAGTTATACATTTACATGGACAAGTTTAGTAGAATTGCATTTTAAATGTTTCATTCTTTGTGTGCGATATCATGTAAAAGAGGATGGGCACACAGAAACAGAGGTCCTCTAAGTTATTACTACTATAATCACAGGGCTTTTTGAATAGTTTAAATGGTTTGCGCCCCTTGTTTCTCTTTTTCCCATGATTTAATGCATGCCCTATGTAAGTGGTGATCAAGCCTCATTTGCTGGTCTTCTAGCAGAGGGTAGCAGGAACAACTATTCCTCCGATGACACTGATTTGTCTTCCCCTGTTAACTTATATGGCTCTGCATAGTCGTGAGTCCTGACATTGTATATTCACTCACTGCGATCAGAATTCTCAAAATAATAGTAAAAGATAGATTAGTGACATCACAAGTTGCCTCTTTACTCCTCAAAACTCTGACCAGGTCACAACTTCACAACCTGCAAAATGTCTATATCTACTCTACTGACTGTCATCACTTACAATGGGTATTCGTTAAAAAGGAGACATATTCTTTAATCAAAAGCGCTTAGGCTAAAAAATGCTTAATGCATATAATAATCTGCAGTAACAAGAAATTGCTTAAAGCATAAGCTCTTTTGTTTATATCAAATAATATGACATGAGGACTAATTTAGCTGGAAGACTGAAATTAGTATAATTGTTATTTAATGAATTCAAACAGATTGATTTCAGGTAAAGCTGTTCCAACTCATCTACATATTAAATTTACTGTCAGGGGATGCAGCTGTTCCATAACACGTTACACAAAATACCAAAGGGTTATTTCTCGCTAATGAATGCTTTGGGTAATTATAAATATTACATTCCATGGTGAGATCATGTTCTAATATTTAAACTATTAGCTTTCAAGAATTTCTAACAGGTGCAACCCCCCCAGGCCATACAATATATTGTTTCTGTTTTCTGTGGGTAGAGAGGGAATAGTTTGAAGGTGTAGATTAACAGTCATAAAAATACAACTATAACCAAGTGGAATGAAGTGTGTTGAAGTGTGATATGCATTTTTTTTGTACCTGAAGATGGCAAGTTTGGTTGGAAACTGTGCTATATGCTGACCTATTTATATGTATCTAGTATCTGACTTGTGCAGTGTCATATTTACCTTTGATCGTGCCATTGGCCTAACCTAGGACAGTGCCACCAGCCACCCCCTCTGTGGCACCATCCTTACTGCTGAGCATCGCCTTTAAGGATATGCAGTACCGGCATAACTATGGCGGTTGTGCCAACTCGGTGCACGCCTCCATAGCGTTAGTGGTCCAGTTGGGGACTGTTATAAATGCCTTCACCAATAAGCACTCACAGTGGACATGGTTGAGCCCCAAGCTATAGGGACAGGGAGCATGTAGTCAGACAAGCCAGGTACGATACACAGGTGCAGGAATACAGGAACAGAATCACTTGACAGAAGAGTAGTCAGGCAAGCCAAGGGTCAATAACAGCAAACTCAGCAAATGCAATAGCAGGACCACAACAGGGTAACAGTACTGAGCGGTCCCGGATTTCTAAATCCACCTCAAGCCTGCTGTGCGTTATCTGCATTCCTATAGTGTTCCCTTCCCAGCAGGATCACGCAACCGCCAGGGAACAGGGCCTTGGAACGTGACATGGACATTGGTAAACTCCCTTTTGACCAGCCCATATGAAAACACAGGGAACCTGATGGCCCAAGAGGGCACTTGCAGAGTGGCTGATGCCTCTCTGTATCTGGCAGCCTAGGCCACAATTGTTGTGGATAGTCTGCCATAAGCTTTTTACCGAGACCAGGTTTTTCCTTCTGAATCTGCCAAGGCATAGATTTCAGCAAGTGGAAAAATAATAAATAAAATGGGTAAATTAGACATGTGAATCAGCCCAATGCTTTATTAAAGTATCTGTATGGGAAACTGCCTCTTTTAAAGGAAGACCTCTTTACATACCACTCTCATTTCTAAAAGACACTGGTCAATG
Source organism: Spea multiplicata (assembly GCA_009364415.1). Lineage (NCBI taxonomy): Eukaryota > Metazoa > Chordata > Amphibia > Anura > Pelobatidae > Spea > Spea multiplicata. Next base: position 55,474 of record VKOC01022337.1, on the reverse strand, counting down.
GTAATTAAAAATAAAAATTACAAACCCAATAAAGTGTAAATGCAGAATATTCCATCGGATTGTAAATGACAGTCAGTGATACTATCGGGGATTATACTTTGACATATTACAAACACAGTCTTGGTGTACTTTTTGTGCAGAAGGTAAGTGTTATGGTAAGGAAACACGACATTCCTGTGAACCCTTATTGGAAGAAAGCATATATTTCTTAAATGATCAATGAAAGGGATTTTTTGTGGAAACTGCTTGAATAGAAGAAATAAGGGTGTAAATGTCTGCCTTTAAACAACAACCAAGTTTAATGAAGCAATCATTCCAGGCAGCACAGTTGAGGCTCATTTCTGAGATGCCAGGTTGCAATCACACATCGATGGTCTGGATCACATGAGTAATTAATAGCATTGGTCCATCAAACTTGGCTATCTATGGCTATCCTTTGGAGAGAGTCACCTACTTTTGTCTGGTATGAGTGAAGAGAATGGATGCACTGAAAACATTAGTGGCCAGTCTTTGACTTGACTCCAGAATAGGTCTTTCAGATGAAAGAAGCCTAGCTGACAAGTATAGTGGTACCATTATGTGCTCCAAGGAAGGTACTCTGAGTTAAAGTAACTGGTAAATGTACTGGGGTAACGAATATATTTATAGTAATTTTACCCTGTTGATTAAAATGCAAGTATGCAACTTTCACATAGAATTTGTAAACATTATTAAGTATCCCTTTATACAGCAGGTATTTTCAGCTATAGTTGATTTTTTTTATTTTAATCTGACTGCAATTAGTTAATTTTCATTAAATGCAGCACAATTATCAATATCCAAATTGCTACAATTTCTGCATTTAATTTACCACATTGTGTGTTAACATTTCCATTTGCAGCAGTTCTACTATTAAAGAGAAATGATCTTCTCAAATTAATTTTGCTGGTATAAAATCCAAATTTATTACCATTTTTGCTCATAAATGTTATTTCCCTGGTTGAATAGCTATGAAAAATTGGTGTTTGAAAACCTAAATTAGCTATTTTGTGTCTCAGTTCATTCTTCCCAAGTGATAGCTACACACAGCTACAATATTTATCCAGGTCGCTGACTCACTAATTTTTTCTCTGGTTCTGTGAAATATTCTGCATGGATGAGTCTTTGTTATCCTGAATTGTGGATTCACATAGAGGAGGCAGCGGAAGTAGTCTTTAGTGGAATACTATCATGGAGGATTTTCTAAGAACCTGATCTCTAATTAGTTTTCCAGTGTGAGGTCACTGTTGCTTATACAATACCACAAATCTATACATGCATTAGTTTGTATACTGGAGTCAAAAAACGAGGCTTCTGTCTCATTTCCTTCTCCCCTGCCTGTTTTTACTAAAGAAGGAAGCATTCTGTGGTACATGCCAGGTCAACCCTCTAGGGCTCAAGGGGCCCTACGAATATGCCTCCTTGAAAGAGGCTGCTGCTCAATTCGCAAGTATAAAAGTTGAACTGGCATGAGGAGGCAGTGTACTTAGATTATTATTATTATTATTATATAGTGCCAACAATTTATGCAGCGCTTAATATAACACATATATTCGAGGGGTATGACAAGACGAGAACTGACAGACCAAGACAAACCGATACATTAGGTGGAGAGAGCCCTGCTCGCAAGCTTACAATGAGGGAATGGGGTGAAAAACATAAGGCACAGAGAAAGGGTGAGCGGTAGTGTGGTGGTTGTATCAGTGACAAGGAAGTCAAGCTCAGATGGTGTGCTTCTCTGAAGAAGTGAGTTTTGAGATGTTTCTTGAATGTTGGGAGGGAGGGTGAATGCTGAAGGTTCAGTGGAAGTAGATTCCAGAGATATGGGGCAGCCCGAGTGAAATCTTGTAGAGGTGAGGAGGAGAGCCTTAGCCTATGGGAAGAATGTAAGGATCGAGTAGGAGAGTATTTGCTTATGAGGGCAGAAATTTATGGAGGAGCAGTGTTATGGAGGGCCTTATATGTTATTACCTGGATTTTAAATGTAATTCTAACGGTTCTAATAGGGAGCCAGTGGAGAACAGCAGAGGGCCAAAGACTGAACCTTTGGGGACTCCACCCGAAAGGGTGATGATGTCTTGCCAGAGAAGCTGACAGAGAAGGAATGGTTAGACAGATATGAGGAGATCCAGGAGAGAGCTGTGTCTTGAATGCCTGTAGAAGCAAGTGAGTCAAGTAGAGGTGGAGATCAATAGTATCAAAAGCAACAGAGAGATCCAATAGTATTAGAATGGAGACGTAACCTTTTGCTTTGGTAGAAAGCAAGTCATTGGATAGAGTAGAATTCTCATTTCCTACATCCAATAAGAAGTAACAATGATGCCAACAATTTGCCTCGGTAAAACACTCTGCAGTCCAAAAAGAAAAAGCTTTGCAGAAATGAAGCATAATATTTAATAATTAACAGAAACAAACTTTTTCAGTTTCCTTTTCATTGTATGGAGCTATGTCTGTCATCTAAAAGCTACTTTCAAATGTCTTTAGGTGTGGAACAAAATAGTTCTCATATTATTAACCTCCAGATATCATGGCATCAATTAATGAATAACATAATTGTGGAAGGGTTGGGTTTCTCACATTGCATATCTTTTGTAGTTGTACCGCAATATGCCACTCTGCCCCATAATATGCCTTTTAACCCCCTAAATGCCAGAGTGGCATATAGGGGTATAAGGCATTCCAGAAATGCCCTATGCCCCCATTTAAAAACACACACAGCGGTGCTTCCAATTTATTGCTGTATTGCCGGGGCAGCGGATTGACGTCTCTTTCCGACGCGCATACATTCCCCGGCTGTCAGAGATCAGAGTTCCCCACACCGGTGCGACGGACGCAGAAAACCCCCGCTGCTAGCCACACCTCTGTCGTGTAGACGTCAACCCGCTGCCCCGGCAAATCAGCAGGAAGAGAGAGGGAGTGAGAATGAGAGAGTGTGTGTGTTAAATGGGGGGGGACAGGAGGATCCAGGTCCCCTGCAGTGGTGCGGGGGATCTGGATCTTAGTCTCATAATCAGACCTCTATTTGAGGTCTGATTAGAAGACGACCCCGATTAGAAGACGAGGGGTATTTTTCAGAGCATTTGCTCTGAAAAAAACCTTGTCTTATAATCGAGCAAATACGGTATATATGTAGTAGAAGTATTATTAAACACTCATCTAGAGACCAGACAAGCCAGAAGGCTTGTTGTTCCCTCAGAAATCTCAAGGTGCTGCCACAACCACAGCGGATTCTGGGTAGGCGCATGCAAATAAGGTCAACAATGATCACCTTTTGCTTCTATATCCACTTTATACATGGAACCCTTGAAAGTAATTGTACAAGACCGACCATTACCCGTTTTGAGACCTCCTTGTTCTTCATGATGCCCCTTGCTCAGTGGTGTTGCAGACTCCTGTGATACAGGTGGACTTTAACTTACTTCTGAAGGTAATCGGTTGCACCAGATCATATTTAGGGGCTTCATAGAAAAGGGGGTGAATACATACGCAAGTACCCTTCTCTTTTTTTTTTTACTTCACCAATTTGCACTATTTTGTGTATGTCCATAACGTGAAATCCAAACAAAATGTGTGTGTGTGTGTGTGTGTGAATAATTTTGGAACTGACTTTTGGTTAAGTTCATAAACCAAACAGCTCATTAGCTACAAAATAACAATAATATACCACCTTAGTCATGCAAGACCTTTTAACCCTTTCACTCCAGGTACACCGACAAATGATAAGGCCTAACCCCAGTGGGCGCCTGGATAATGTATAGTTAAATTAATGGAGGTTCTCTTTTCATATTGAACTATACATTATATAGGGCCAGCTCAGGTTTTCATGCTGGACAAACTTTCTCGTGATGTCCCTTCACAGTGGATAATGGAGTGAGAGGTAACCCACTTTCCTCCTTTTGTTGAGGCCGACGTTTGTGTCCCATTCCGGCTACAATGTTTCGCTTTATAGCGGCCGTTAGTGCGTACAATGAATAGAATCACCTGCCGCATCGCACTATATTCAGTCCCCATTCCATAATTATAACCTTATCCATGTTCCACTTTCCAAGCTTGGCTTTAATGGAAGTTAATGGTACGCGGTTCGGACACCCCCCAACCCTTGCCCGGGGCTTCCCTCACCCCTCCCGCCAGGTCACAACCGGAGGCAGCGCAGACCCCCGGCCACTATCCCTCCTCTCCCGCCTCTCCCCCGCTCACTTCGCGCCCTTTCCATAACTGTCTCCCCAGGGACTCAGTGCGGGCTCTGCTACCGGAGCAGGTACACGGACAGCGGGGACGAGTCTACGTAAAGAGGCGGAGGTAGGACATACCGGTCACGGAGAGCGGAGCAGGTGCACCGTCCGGGACCTGAAACATTGCAGCGTCGGTGCCATCTAACGCGGCGCTCCGTTAACTGTTGAAGTGCCGGTGTGCGCATCCCTCCACCTTACAGTCAGTTCTTACCTTTTTAAAAACAGAACCGTGAAGTGTTTCGAGTGCTCTACTATTATACATATATATATAATTATATTGACTTTAGTTTGTTTTTTCTACACAATAGTTGCGTTTATTTTTCTGTTGCCATGGATCCATACAATCCACACATATATATACACACTCCAGGGGCAGAACAGGCCCTGTGATGTGCTGCCCCAGTTGCACACTCAGAGCCGCGCAGTGTGAGAGCCAAAAACCCCAGAATGTAGCCTGAAGATGCCAGGGCCGCTCAATCATCCCCAGTCTGGCCCTGATTGCAAAGAATGATAAAGTAACCTAATAAAACATAAATCATAAAATAGCGATGATTTAAACAGGGTCACCTTAGGCTAACGCCCATTTCTTTTGCATGCACCCTAACAATACCGCATCGCTGTACTGGCATGCCAGCTGGTGATTAAGGGTGATGTTCCACCTTCTTTGTTGAATTTAGCGCTCATACCCACACACATAATTGGAAACATCAGATATAGCGATTCATCCCAATATTAATGCCGAATAAAGAATCATGTCTGAATTTCATCTTTCCCACAACGGGAGTTGCGACCCAAAAAGGGAAACATAATAAAACAATTTGAAATCCTTTATAATTTAAACATTGTATTTTATATAATTACTTTAGTTTGATTTTGCTATTCATAAAATAAATGTTTAATACAGAATAAAATTTTCAGTTCCTTTTCTTGACAGTTATAAATTCTCTCCAGTTTTGGAGATACTGGAAGAGTGAGTGCTGACATTACACAAAATCACTGCATTTTTAGGAAAAAAAATACATAGGCTTGTTTGTTAAATTAATGACTCATTTATAAATTTTATTCAGCAATAATATCAAATAATATCAGAGCTTAGTAAGAACAATCACCCCGTGGTAGACTATAGTCTATTCTCAGAGACACATCTTCATGTATGTTCCTGTTTTTCTTTTCTGTTGGATTTATTGTAACAAAATTATGGTTCATATTAATGTAATGTAATTTCACAAAAACAAAATACCGGCGGAATGAAAAAAAGACACAGAGACCAACATTAAGTTCTCACTCAAACACTTGTATACGTGTTAAGAGATTCCTGGTGTAAATGGGGTAACCTGTAAATAATTTCTACTAGTAGGGGCGGTTCACTTTCACAGACACTAGTTATACTGATTTTGCATCAAAAGTACAGAGGACAAATCCTTTTTGATCAGACTATGTGTACCTGGGAATTCTTCAGGTTTGACTTGGGGTCTCTGGGTCTTGTGCTGCTTAAACATATCTCTAGGTAACTGCCCACTCTGTGCTCTTTGGGGCTAGCCTCATCCCTTTATGTGGCTGGCCCACTCCATGCAGAGCTATTCCTGTCTACATGGCAGACCAGCTCTACCCCTTCACGAAGCCACTCACTTAGATGAAAAGGTAGTCGTAGTAGTTCCAGGTAGTCTGCCCTGGGAAGTTCCCAGGTATGCATATATCTGGATACAAGAGCAGGTGCTTTGGGCCCAGGCTTAACTTAAGGGTCCAGAACACCTGTCCCTTGGGTACCACTGTAATTGTGCACATACATGAAGTAAGCACACAACATGAAGCATGGGTAATCAATATGGGTCACAGCATCAGTGCAGACTAATGGTGTCAGTAGGACTAAGCATGGGGGTGCCCTGTTATTAACAGGTGACAGCGTGCACATGAGTTATATTCAAAGAACATTTGTCATGGGTTAATGGATAAAAAGTCCAGATACATCTTACGTAGTGTCTGATTCTTGGAGTATGGAGTTAAAAAGATGGTCTCTAACTGAGAATCTCCAATAAGTTGATACAAGGCATTTGAATACCTTTTTATATTATTGGAACACAAATAAAATAGTGCATACTATTTGTTTTTTATTCAAATAGCTTTGTTATTTCACATTCATTTTTTAAAAATTCCTTTTCTCAAAGGGGAGACCTGAATTTCTCATTATTTTAGAAGCTGCTGAACATGCCTGATTGCTCCGTGGTCATCAAAGGAATTATGACCATTCATCATTGCCCAATACATATTCGTTGGTATCTAGGGGATACTTCAGATGTTGCTGAAGTTGCAGTTATGTGTGCTTGTGTATTCTTCACCCTATTACTATATTCAATGGGACTAGAAATCATTCAGTAGTATGAAAAAAAGCTGAATTCACAATGACAGCTGTTTGAAATGTTTACATTTGAATGCTCAGCACTTAAGACTTCCTTCTTGGAAATGCATGTATGTAATCGTAAGTCATTGCATGTTTGACAGTTTCCTTTTGAACTTCATTTTGTGAAAAGTCAATGTATTTTTTTTCTTGTTTTCTTATTTTTTCATGTGGTTATTTTCATAAGAGTGTTAAATTATTATTGACCTGCCCTACAGTGCAAGAGGGGAACTTGTATGGGCATAGAACTCTAGAGCAATAAAAAGTGTTTCCAGTCCTATACTAATTTAAATAGAGTTGTGGCTCAGGATGATGATAATATAACTAAAAGCATTAGGGGAAATAACACTGCTTTTGTGTAGGTCACATTCTTATTAAGCTTGAAAATGCCTTACACAAAGTCAAAACATCCATGGGAAGGGAGAGGCATCTACCCCAGGGTTTACAAGGTGAAAGGCATGCTTGTCGAAATGCAGCAAGCCCCCTGAACCTCCTCCGGCTTCCGGACGTGGATGTGGCATCAGCAAGGAGTGGGACCTCAGGTCCTATCCCAGGCACCATGAGCCCTAGTTACAGCTCTAGTCTCATCCAGAGTTGTGCCATAGATTTCAGGGTAGACTCAAAATAATCCAAAGCAAGACTATATTTGCTTCTAATGTAAAATGTAATTTGCAACCCATGAAGCTATAAGGACCTCTTTTTGAAGTATCATATGTCTAGTAGCAGGTTCTTCAGAAAATAGGGAACCAGACATATGCTGTTTCAGTCCTGTGTATTATGCTATACTACCTATGCATTCCACTTAACGGAATGAAATAGCAGACTATATTAATAATATGTATTATTATACTTAATAAAAGTAATGTTTAAAGAAGCCATGGAACAAGCATTGTACATTTTAAAAAATAATTATGTACATGGATCCTATTTTGACTGAGGCTGGCATGGAAAGTAGCTCTTCTTGTCTGTCTGTAACATTTTTCCAAGGTCTCAGAAGAATGTATGGCTATACGTTATTTCCTTTGCCACATCTTCTGTTTTATTTTATCCGTTTTTGCTTTACTCAAATTCACATACATTTATACCTCATTTCAGTTTAGCCCCCTCAGACTGAATGTTCTCTCTTTCCTCCTATAAATACTGTATATTGCTGCTGTGGGCAAGTATCCCTTCATGCCCCTGCCTTATTGACACCTCTATTTTTGTCTTTCATTTAAAAGTCTACTGCCATGAGAAGTGGCAGCTGTGTTTACGTACACATATGATATACAGATATGTCATTGCTGCACATGCATGTCAGGTATACTAGCTAGCAGTCACAGTTTTACTTAGACCATGTTGTGTAAATTGTGCGGCTCGGACTGCAGTTTTTATCACCCTATCCTGTAACATGACTTCTTGATACATCAAGCACCCAGTCGAAAACATTACATTGTAAAGCTCATTCGGCCTTCCCTTTTGTATTAACGTGTTTGTTCACCTAATAATCTTTTCTACTCAGGGTCACTTGATGTTTCGTTACATGGTGAAGCCTGAATATCCAGGTTATTTTTTCAAAATCTTCAGTTTCTTCTGAAACCTTTTAGTGAGCTTAAAATTGAGGATTGCTCCGTCATTGTGAAAATTATGTATGATTATCTTATTTGTACATTGCGTTTAAAACTTGTATGACTGGTAGATTGAAAGGTTTCTATGGATCTTTTGTGACCGTCAAATTCAGGAAGATTTTATTCCATAAAGATTAAAATATGCTATGGTATATAATTCCCATGTTTTACCACCTATCCTGATGTTTATCTTACACAGAGACTTGAAGATGTTGAAGAAACTCAGTGCTTCAGAAGCTAAAAGAGTACACAGGGCATATAAACCAGAGGGAAAGCATTCATGCTATATAAAACATATATGAAAGATGTAACTATCTATTGATCTTGCATGTAAATCTCAGGAGAGGAGGTTCAATGTAGAAACTCTTTCATTCATAGTGCAAGATTTGTTTTTCAAGGGTCTTTTTGATAATGTATGTGCTTCAGAAAGTATAACAAACTGGTTATACACCAGGTGAACGCATTTCTTGATCAGCTAACAAGTTTACAGCCATTTTGAAAAATAAAACCTTAAATATCTGAATTTACATTTTCTCCATTTTACTCTATTTACTATTTATTTTACTATTAGAACACATTTTAGTTGTGGTATTGTTTTCTCCATTGTTAATACATTGAGGTTGAATACTATACATCTGAAAATTTTGGTTAAGTATTACTTTATTTAAACTTATATAAAGTGCCTATTTTACATTCACAATTTAAGTAGCTGCGTAAAGGGCAAAAATCAAATCTGAATCTGCAAGGTGGAAGAAATTCTTTTTCTCCAAGGGTCGAAGAAGAAGTTGCTAATTTCAAGGTAGTTAAAGATTTGGGCAGGTTTTGGTGTGTAGAAAATAAAGTCTCTGGTAACCTTTAATGTATGGAATCATACAAAGGCAAAACAGGAAGTATGTAATGCAGTAGAACACCAAGAAATATGTCACGTAATAACTCTTCATCGAGTGCTTGATATTGTGCCTTGCACACGGATTGAGCATAAACCAAGGCATAAATAGTACCAGTCATAAAAAGAAAAAAATGGTTATAATCTAATATAAATACTTACATAATTACTGTATATATACTGGAATAATATAAAACTTCTCAGAGTTATGATAAATTAAGAGTCTCGGGAAGGAAGTTTCCATCTCCTTTCACTAGACACGTTCCTGCCATCTAATAACTTCACCATTGAAATAGGTGAATATGGCATATTGGCATTAGCTCATTTAATTTTTGCTGGATCGCATTTTCTTGTCATGCCAGATTATCACATTCCATACAGATAATAAAATAAAACACCCATGAATAGCTGGAATATAAGGTATAAAACATAAATATAAAAAGTTATGTTCTGTTTTGAAAATGGTTATGTCAGAAAGTATGTGATAGAAAGACAGGATCATTATAAATGGGACCAAGTCTCAAAAGCATAATGAAGAATTACTGCTGCGGAACCTAATCAAATTTAAATTTGATATGCAGGCATTTACTACTTCTGATTTATACCAGATGTGTTCATATTCTTACCATAACTGTGTACCATCTGCCATCTAATTAGCATACAACTGTCTCATTTTGTAAGAAAATATTGTATTTATGCATGTGCTTCATAAGTGAACTTGACGGTTTTTCACAGTCTTTACCTCACCTTTCAAACATAGTTAAACCTGTCAACTGTTTTATAATATCGAACATGTTGCATGTAACTCTTTGTTACTACTGATTTTAAATTAGCAGATCTTACACCACTTGACATGATAAAGGTCTTGTGCTTCCAATGAAAACCATTAAATCATTGATTTAAGCTATTTTAAAAAATAAATAAGAGACTCCTTCTTTACCTTTTTCAGATTGTTTACAAAAAAGTCAAAAAGATCAGCCACCACAGACATAGCACTTTATGAAGCTAATTATGACCCAAACTATGATCTTGTTATCTTTAGTCGTGGGAAAAAATAACTTCACTAAATGTGGCATTGCTGGACTACCCTGGTAAGGGATGTGGGGAGGAGAGGGCAAGAGGAACTTGCACCCCTCAGGGAAATTTAAAGAGGTCCACTTGAGCAGTAGCAAATGAGGGAGGAACAGTAGGCTGTTGGAGTAGGTTAACTAGACATAGAAAAAACATTTTATTTAATTCTGAACACCCCTTGCTGTCAGAGTGCTTTGGTCTGCTTTCTTCTTCTCCCTCTAGCTGGTCTCCTCCCCTTCACTCTGCTGCTCCTTCATAGACTCGGAGCCTGGGCAGAGACACAGTTTGCAGGCTGCAGACACAAGGTAGTTTTATTTCAAATATGTATTCGATACAGCCAGTCTGCTATGTTAAGCATCATGGGAACGTGAGTATAACTGGACTGTCAAACGTTAGTTTTTATATCATAATGGTTTGGCGTTCCAGCTGCTGTGCATATCTCATAATTCTCGGCCATCCATTTAGTTTGCTGAACATCATGACAAATTTAGCCAATTACAGCATTTTGAATACCAAATATTACCTTAACTGCTGGAAAACGACCAAGTGGCTTATTTTGGTTCAGAACTCTTTTTTACTACCCTCTAACTACCGTATTTGCTCGATTATAAGACAACCCTGACTATAAGATGACCCCCAAATGTGAATATTAATTTAGAAAACAAAGAAAAAGCCTGAATATAACATGACCCTATAGGAAAAAAGTTTTACCAGTGTTAATTCATGTAACTATTTTATTTTAAATAAAAGCTATATTGAGAAAAATATTTTGTTTTTATTTACTTTTTTTTTCCAACCTGCCCCCCCACTTATGCACATCTGCCCCAGAAATGCTGTATACCCCTTATATGCCACTGTGCCCCATGATAGGCCTTTTAACCCTCTAAATGCCAACTTGTGCTCCCATGAATAATGCCTTTTAACCATCTATAATGCCAACGCTCCCATAGATTGCCTTTTTGACCCCATAGTGTGCCACTCTGCCTCTCCAAATTGCGCTTATACCCTAATATGCACTCTGGTATTTAGGGGGTTAAAAAGGCATTTCATAGAGCACACTGCCTCCTAAAAATGCCTAATCCCCACCCCCCCAATTTAACACCCCCTCCCTCCTCCAAACATACCCGTGCTTCTCAGTCCCCGGTGTGTTGTCCGGGCAGCGTCCGGGCAACTTCTGCTGCAGCCAGGAGGAAGTGTGGTTAGCAGCGGGGGTTGTCTGTGTCCATCGCGCAGACCTTCCCCGGCTGTCAGTTCCCCGACCGCCTGGTGCGGGGAACTCTGATCTCCGACAGCCACCATCCTCTATGGTTAGCGCCAGGATATGGTGTAATATCCTGGTGTGCTTCTTATTTGCATGCGCCTACCCAGAATCTCTTGTGGTTGTGGCAGCACCTTAAGGTTTTTGAGGGAAAAACAAGCCTTCTGGCTTGTCTGGTGTCTGTAGATGAGTGTTTAATAATGCTTCTACTACCCCCTTCTTTTTATGGATATGTGCTAGTGACACTCTTTCATAGTATATATCGACTGGTTACAAGGGAGGTGGTCTAAATTTGTTTACATGAAAAAAAGGTGTCTTAGAGGGGACATGATACAATTATACAAATAATTATGGGGACAATACCAGCCACTCCTTGGTGACCTGTTCATCAAATTCAGTAGATGCTATGGGTTGGAAGATACAGAATAGTTATAAGCACAGGATAATAGGTTATAAGGACAGGATTAGCTATTGCTCGTTGATGTAGTAAGATACCAGATTGCCATATGGGATTCAAGAAGGAATTTTTCCCCTTATTGAAGCACAATCAGTTCAGTGGTTTTTTTTCCTTCACATTCTTCTGAACCAACCGTAAGGTTGAACTTGATGGGCTTGTCTTTTTTCGTCCAACCTAAATCGCTATGTTACTATGTTAGATAAAGTAGTGCTGTGCCCAATAGGGTGAGGTGATTCAGCTGTTAGTTGGCCTATCCCAGGATACCAATGCATTGGCTTTGAAACCGAAGTTATCTTGGATTATAATACTGGTTCTTTAGGTGCTATAAGGTAAATGTTTGTGTTAATACAATGCAGATAAATACATTTCACATTTAGGGAAAAATGCTCAAACAGAGCTATTACTTAGTGCTCAGTGTTTGGATCATATATCTATATTTTTTATTTTAGCACTGGACACTCTATCCACCATTTGCCCGTAGTGTGATTGCTAAGGTTGAAGAAAAAAAATCACAGGAAACTTGCGAAGGATCTAGTAATTAAGGATAATGAAATCTTGATGAAATATGTTTTTAGTTTAAAAAAACCCCAAAACATAATAACGTTTCTAGGGATGGATTTAATTGTGTTTATAATTAAAATTTTGCACCCAATTTGTTGCCATTATTTATGTAGCGATTATTTGTATTGAATCGTGTTGATTCAATCACTGCTAGCATATACATCTACTGATGTTGGATAAGAATTAGTATTAATTATATTTGTTTGTTGTCAGGTTTTAGTGACAATATGTCATTTAATGGCAGGAATTTCACATATTTTGAAGCCATACATTAATATAGCTTTTCCCTTTAATGCAGACAGTAGAACAAAAGACTCTTTGTTGTATGTAAATAGACAGTATGTGTCTTCATAATTTGTAATTCTATTCAATTTGACAGTGTTTACACTTGTTAATGACTTCCTTTATGAGTGATAATTGATCTTCTTCATTACCACATTAAATCCTTGATCTCATGCCATTACTAGAGAGTGTAATAAATGGTCTATTTGATTTTTCGTGTAATGAACTAATTAGACTAATTAAAATCAATATGTGCGCCAATATTAGTCTTTCAGTCCAAATGCTGCCTTTTCTATTTCTCCATGCTTTCTGTGAAATCGCCAACCAAGTAAAAGGCAGAAAAAAGGGTATAATACTGATTTATGAGCACTCAATGGTTGCTAGATGGAATAAATTGCTTGTAGTGGCAGATTCAACATTAGTGAAGTACAAGATACTTAATGCATTATAAGGTTAGCAATAAATGCGTCCTTACATGTGTAGCTATGTGGCACCTTAAACCTTTTGTAATAGATCAGGATGGCAAGCAGCAATAAAGCATTGTTAATAATGTATAATTTAAAAATGTGTGTCATATACACACTTTTTTGAGTGTGTGCATGTTTTTTCAACCACACATTTTTGCCTATGGGATTTAGTAAGTATTATTAGTATTAATTATTGATTGTTTTGTCGAGCACCATATATGGATATATATATATAATATATATATATATATATATATATATATATATGGATTCCACAGCGCTGTACAATGCAAAAACAGGCCATAACAAGTAGTGAATCACAACAATTTGGACAGAAACATAAAAGTATAGAGGGCCTTGGTCAAATGATCTTACATGATCTTTCTTTTTATTGATTTTCTTTGACTGCATTGACAGAGCTACTTGTTTTTTCTCCTGAAGAAGCCAGCGTACTACTGGCGAAACGCGTAGAGACGATCTTTCTTCAACGGGGGACTTGGGTTTGCACTGCGTTTTTGCACACTATTCATATATAGCTGTGCCTGGCTGAACTGTAAGTGTATCCAGATCTCCCTCTCCCCTGATTTGTGAAGATACTGCACCATTTGTGGTCTGTTTGTTCTTATAGATCTTACAAGATACTAAACCCTGCAAATCCTACTGAACCTGATGAGCCTTTTCAATTCAAACAGTTTGTGAGTGCTACTTACACCCCCCCTTTTTTTTCTTGTGTTTACTTGCCACACTATTAGTGTTGTTTTTTGTTTTCTCTCCATATATATGCGCTCCATGGTTATCGTATCGAGTCTAGAGAGTAGTAAGCTCGTTTGTCTAAATAACAATTAATATAGTGCCGTGAAATGGGTAAACTGGACATAACAAGTGGTTTATAACAAAACCGTTTGACTTATAGAAACAAGACATAAGGACGGCCCTACTCAAATGTGTTTACAATCTACAAACCGTTGTGTGATGCACTACCTTTTATGTCCTAAGTATCCTTTGTACAGCGCTCTCTCACACTCTTATTTGCTCTCTCTCAATCTCTCTATACCTTCTCTGTTCTCTCCTTTTCCGCAGCTCCAATTCTTCTCTTGCCTCTTTTTGTTTTTCTGTCAGCTTTCATCGTCTGCTTCTCACTGGTATCAGCTCTGTTAACCAGGCTTCCTACCGCGCCTCCACGCACACCTTCTCACCCGATTGGAGGTATGGGTGAGAGGCTGTCCCTGTGGGCCGCACCATTGCTTCACCCTTTTGTGGAAGTACTCCAAGATGCCAGAACAATGGAGACGGATTCCCGGAGAAAGAGAGGTGCAGAAGTACTTCTCTTTCTCCATGAATCTGTCTGCAATATTCTGGCCTCTTGCAGTACTTCGGCAAAAGTGTGGAGCAATGGTATTAATAAAGCCGTTGTCTGCCCCACTGGGACATCCTCTTTCCCATTCCTCCAATTGGAGAGAGTGTGTGCTCGGAGGCTCCACTCTTTTGTGGAAGTACTCACAAGATGAGGCAAGACTAGAAGCAGAACTCCGGAAAAGCTTACAAGGACACAGACGTAGTCAACGGAAAAGGATGGGAGACATTGAGAGAGAGAGTGTCTATATATATATATATATATATATAATAGATATTATATATATATCTCCAGTATGTACAACCATATCTATTGAATACATTTGTTAAGGGAGAGCTTCCTTTTATTTTCATTCTTTGCTTTAGAACATTATAGGGAAATAATTTTATATCATGTGATGGGATGCCTTCTTCCTTTCTCCCCATGCTGGTTCAAAATAGTTTAGAAAGGGCCCTTCCGACCTAAAACTCGCAGATCCAGTTTGGAAGGGCACTTTTTAAACTATTTTAAAAGGACACAGGCAGACAGGAACGTATTGGAGAAACCGAGAGAGAAAGTTGCAGGAGCGGTGAGAGGTAAGCGGAGGCGGGAGGGATGTATATATATGTGCTTGTATAAATATGCATGTGTACTTGTGTGTGCGAGCGAGCATGGATGTGGGCGTCTGTGTGAGCATGGATGTTGACTTGTGTGTGTGAGAGACCATGGATGTGGACGTGTATGTGTGAGAATGGATGTGGACGTGTGTGTGCGTCTGTGAGCATGGGATTTGTTGCACCTGGGCCCGATCGTTTCTCGTTACGCCCCTGGATGCATGGTTAGCTTAACTCTTGAAGAAAAGTAGGCTTCCCTAGGCAAAGAGTCAGGTGTTTCTAAGGTTGTCTATTAAATATAACTATAGCAAAACTACGAAAACTGACCTCACTCTCCAGGGGGAAAAAAATGTGTCCTGACCTCTGGCACTTTAGGAGTTAAAGTGCCGGTATTTTTTTCTAACACTGTATGAAAAATGATTAACAAATCAAAATATAATAAGCTAAATAATGTAGTTTACATTATCCACAATCAATTGCTTAGCATTATTCATGCTTGGAATTCTGCATTTAGCCACATTTCTTTTCCGTTAAAGATTAAAAGCAAAATACCTTGCTTTTGACTGCAGGTTTGCATCTGATTGTTGGATTAGGGCAACAGGTATTTGGTTATTGTTGCAATAAAACAGTCATCATCACGGCTGGGACTGAAAATCCCACGTCTTTGCTTTTTTAAGCTTTCCTCGGCTGTAAAGTTTTGACATCTGCTGGTTTGGGACATTGCTGAACAGCTGTCAGCGGTAGGGTAGCTGCTTGTAGCAGCAGTTGGTGGGATGGCAGGGTGCCAGCTTATACCATCTGTGCGCCTGACATTTCCTTCTAATTAACAGTAGGGTTAATTGTTCTGGCAGGCTCAAATGTAGTGTCTAACATCACCCAAGGGAAAGATGTACAAGTACCGGAGTTCCAGGGATCTGGGGACAGGATTCTTAACAAACCTATCGAGGAAAATGCTAACAGCTACTGATTTTTTTTTTTACTAGCTGGGTGCTGGGTGTTTTTTTCCCTCTTGATGAATTATGCCAAGGCTTTAATGATGTTGAAAAAATGAGACTAAGAAAGGCTGAGACTGCTGCCTTGGGGCAATTGTGAGGGAATAATTTGCATGTTATTACTGCATATTCATACCTAATTGTGTTAGCCTTTGCTAATAGAGCAGAATGACAACATGAATAATCGTGCAAATGCTTTGTAGACTGAAAATGAAACTTACCGCTAACCGCAGTTTGTGTTATGTGTGCTCATGCAGACACTGACAAGATTGATTTTTTTTTGGTGTAAGTGTACTTTTAGTGCTATTTTTTTATGTCGAACTCCTTGCTAATCATGTAGCTTTCCAGAGCAAATGTTTTGTATTACATTCTATCTTTTAATGATTTATATCTATAGGACATTTTTTCTGCCACGCAACATGTTCAAATATTGTCGCATTTTGTAATATAAAAGTTGATAATTTACCCCATACCATTGTTTTTGGTGCAAGCTGCATTAGCATTTATTTTGTTGGCAACAAAAAAAATGTGTAACCAAAAATACAAATAAATGGAAAAATAGGGCATATTAAATTAGGAATTGTGTACTACTGAGTATCGTGGCCATAAATTAATGATAACAATGCCACTTGTAATACCATACAAGTTTGTTGCTTTCAGATCTGTCACAGATCAAGTATTCACCAGGGAGATGTATGTACGTGTACACAGGATCTAAGCAAATCATATGTCAGGAGTAGGGTAATTAACAGCCCCTTCCCAAAGCCACCCGTTGAGAGAGATCATTATATACCACCCATTGCCTCTCAACGCCATCCGAGACCCTGAATGGGGATCTGGTAACAATGCAGGGAACATGCAATGCATTCAACAAGGTTTCATATTATGTTCAGAACTGTGTTTTCCTATAATTAAAACAAGTTCCTTTCCAAAACTAATCGTCAAAGTTGCAATTTTCTTATGGGACATTACATTATTATGACCCTCATATTGAAATCAACTATATTTGCTACACTGCATATTTCTGTGCAATGTGTGCACTGCTTCCCCTTTAAATATTATCAATTAACATTCTCATTGTAATCATTACTAAATAATGATACTCTCTTTTTTACACTTAAAGATTGTATACATTGACAATGGATATTCCATCATTTTCTTAATATGCAATATGTAGATGTAATCCCCCCCCCCCCTGCCTTAATGTTTCCCATCTATTACTTTGTAGTTGGCAACATTATCGTCCTGCCTGCTTTTCACATTTAAAAAAAACCTGACCCCCCCCCCCCGCTTGTTCCAAATGACCTGTGGAATCATGTATATTTCCACCGCAGCCCCTGTAAAATTGCATCTTCTTAAACATCTCAATACGTTTGTGAATGACAACATTCTGTATCCATTTAAAGATATGTTTTAACCAGAATTGTAGCTTGGAGTTACTCGGCAGGTCGGATCTGTGTATCCTTGGACCATGGCAGCAGTCCTTGCATTTACTTGGCAAACTCAGTGGCTTCTAATCCATTAAAAGTTTTGGTGTAAACTTCAGGTTTCAGGAAGTCACTTTTCATTCTTTATTTTTTTTGTAGAATTATAACACATTTTTTTCCACGAACAGGAAAACTATATGAGACAAGGGAAGCCGTCATTCCAAGAATTAGCTGGAGGACAAAGATCAGAAAATGTTTTCACTTCAGGATGAGCTTGAAAGGACTGCAAATGAGCAAAAGCTAGACAAGGTAAGGGCTAAACTTTTTAAACCTTTTATTATAGTAGTGTGAAGACTATATTCTGGTTAAACCTAATGGTTGATTGTGATTAGCCACAGTTGGCAGAATTTCTTGTCCTGTGCCACCTAAAGCCTGCCATTATTCGCAGTGACATTTGGGGCTGTTAAGGGTGATATCCCATTCCACCACAAAATATGAAGTAAGTTTCCTTTCATAGGAATCATCATAAGTATGCTTTTTTGTAGTAGCAGCTATTGTAATTTCATTTTTCTTATTTTAGTTCCTTAACTCCTTTGTAGTGACAGGAGCTTTTTTAGCATTTTTAGCATATGTTTGTTCACCCATGATTTCCCTTTTTCATGTTTAGTCTACCCACTTAAATTACATATATATAGTTTTTTCAGATGGGACTTACTCTTTTTAAGTCCCACTGGGAAAAAAAATTAATGTTCAACAACATTACCAAGTAGAATAATACCCCACATGGGTAGGTTTATTATTTTATTAAGGAACAAAATGCTCTCTTACACATTGTACAAAACCAGTTATTATTATTATAATGTTTTTTTTGTATATTTGTAGTGGGAGGGACACGAGGTGTTTGGGCACATATTTTAGCATTTTTTTTAATGTTTCTCTATTGTTTCCCATTTTTTATTATTTTTTTTTTAATTTAACTCTTTTTCTTTTTACTTGAGAAAACAAGTAAAACAATAATAAATAACAACAACAACATACCCTCTGGAAACCTTTTTACATATATAATATTGTTTCTGGCGGTGTCTTAATTTATGTTCAGGCATTTTCTGTTATTCCAGAGTAATCAGCACTTGCACTAGTGTATTAGTACTAGTATTTGTACTAGTGTAGCAGCGTAAACAAATTATCTTTACATTAAAGGTACACTCTAGCCCTGATATGCACTTTAATAGGGCCAGACTGGCGGCCATGGTGCAGCCCTGACACTATAAGGCCCATGACCACACATATCCAGGGAACCACCAGGCATTTGCCCAGTGTGTCAAATAGCCAGTCTGGGTCTGCACCTTAATAATACCCATTTGTTTAGGGAAGCGTACAACGTTCCTTTACAGAGCTCCCAACCATCATCCTAATCAAAGCCATCTGAACAAACAGCTTCAACACATCATCGAACCAGATCAACTCATCCCCATCCAAGCAGTCCTCTCCTATTGTCTCACTCTCCTCAACCACCGACTAGATTGCAAGCTCTCAAGAGCAGGGCCCTCCTCTCCTTTGCACCAGTTTGTTATTGTATGTGTTATAACTTGTTCTAATGAATGTAACATCGCTGCGGAATCGGCCGGCGCTTTATAAATATAATGTAATTAATGTAACATTGAAAAACATTTATTTAGTGTGCACTAGCTTGCACAGACATATAAAATACATATTTGTTACCCCAATGTGAGAGTAAAAATCTTTTACTGTGAAATGTCAAAAAGTAGCTTAATTGTTGCAAATTGTACACGCTTTGTGGCTTGATAGTATTGTGTGACAACAATAATGGGGACCTGCGGGTTAGCAGACCAAATGAGTGTAGTTTAACAGTAATGTAATGTAACAATATGAAGCACTACACAAAATACACTACATTGGGATTGTTTTCTACCAACTTCACTATCCTTCTCTTATATAAAAGGCTGTAAGTTACTGTGCTCCAGCCAACATATGAGGGTGTAACCATGGATTGTAATAAAAAAAAAAGAAAGAATGTCAGTTAATTGGGTCTCTGCCAACATCTCAGTAATAATAGATGAGCTGAACTACAAAGGGGGTGTATGATTAGCAGAGTGGTTTTTAAGCCATCATTATGAGATTGGTTTTGAATGCTATGTTGCCATTTGAGCTAATTGGGAGGCATGAAAATATGATAAACCGTCTCTTTACACAAATTCAATAAAGAGTCATTTTTGTGCAAGGTTTAGACAGACGTGGCACTTTGGCAAACTCCTCTTTAATTACTTTGTGGATGCATTTAAATATCATACTTTGAAAAGTTGAATACATTGTGATTTATTTTGGAAGAAATGTTCTGCAAATGAAGTTGACTTTGGCAATTTCTGTTTAGCAGATATTGTTTGTGTGTGTATATAAACTCACTCACTTGTGTTATGAAAACTGACTTTTATTAAGTTTGGAGCAAAGTTGTACATACCAGTATGGCTTGACTTGATTGCTATAATATCAGAGCAACACTTTGTTAAAGTGACACCCTTAATAACAATTTCAGATACAGAAGTTGAAATTCACAGCTATACAGAAGATAAGCTATTCAAATCACACCAGTCTCGCCCATCAACACTGTCCATCTCCACTTTTTCATGCTCCATAATGTCTTTTATAAAAGCAGGTGCCCATACTTGCGCTGCATATTCAAGGTGAGGTCTTACCATTGACTTATACAGCGGCAACATATAATTTCCTGTACATCAATGCTTATTTTTATACATATCCATATCTTACTGACCCTTGCAGCAGCTGCCTGATGCTTTTGTCAAGTTTATTCTACAAAGTCCTTTTTATTTAATGGTTTATCAAACACAACCCAATTTAAGGTATAATTTGTATATTTATAACTTTGCATGTGTCCATATTAATACTCATTACTGCTCCATGTTATCCCAGTGCCCTAATTGGACCAGATCCCTTTCCAGGAAGTAACATCAAGTTCAGACTGTATTACCTTACCGAATGTTATGTTATCTGCAAATGTTATGTTATCTGCATGGCTTTCAACACCCACTGCAAGATTGTTAATAAAGACATTAAACAACAGTGGATTTCCATTAAGAACAACTCTCTATATTTAAGCCAGTTTTAAATCCAGGTGCAAAAAACGGCACCTAAGCCTATCTCTTTTAATTTGTTTACTGTAACCTTTTATGAGGAACTGTATCAAATGCAGGGCTGATTCTAGACCACGTGGCACCCCAGACAAGCATATTCTCTTGTCTATTATTCTCTAACACACATAAACTCATTGTAGCACTCTACACTGACACTCCCCTCATGCACGCAAACACATTCACATTTCCCCTTACACACAAACACTTACACTTTCCCTTGTAGCCACATGCTTACTTACACTAAAATACAAACACTTTCAAAATGCACACTCTCTCCCCTTTCCCATTATCGCTCCCCTTTCCCATTATCTCTCCCCTTTCCCATTATCGCTCCCCTTTCCCATTATCTCTCTTCTTTCTCCTTATCTCTGCTCTGTTTTATATTTCCTTATCTCTCTTCTTTCTCATTACCTCTCTCCATTCTCCCCATCTCTCTTCTTTCTTACTATCAGGGTTGATCCTGTAGGATTGTGTACTGATATACAAGGGATGTTCAAAAGGTTTCCGCACTTTTATATTTTCGTTGGAAACAGTGAAGGCAAGAGCAGTAGTAATTGGTTGTGTCTTAGCTTGTCATGTGACTAGTTCTGTCTGGCAAGCCGGCTGCCCTCGCAGTTTAGCATACAAGTTTTCACCCTGGGGTGAAGATGGCTGCGAAAACTTATAAATTGCACCAAAGAGGAACAGAGTTCTGTCATACGCGTTTTGTGGGCAGAAGGTGTGCTGGGAGCATGAATTCCTCTTTGCATGTGTGCTCAGTACAGGGATAAAGTTCTCTCCTGTAGAGTCCTCTGAGTGGATTGAAAAGTTTGCAAATTGGCTTACTGGTGTGACAGATGCAGAGCGCTCCGGACGTCCAGATACAGCCATGACCACGAGGAACGAAGAAAGAACCCTGAATCTGATTTGCGAAGACAGAAGAAAATCAGTTGAAGAGGTAGCAGGAAAGCTGTGTGTCAGTGTTGGATCTGCCTATGCCCTGATTCATGACAGCCTTAAGTTCAGTAAAGTGGGTGCCTAGGCAGCTGACAGGGGAGCATAAGCGCAAGTGCTTAGAGGTTTGTTCCCGACACATGGTCTGTTATTGTGAAGAAAGTGATGATTTTCTTTGGAAACTTTTTGAATGTCCCTCGTATAATCCCCATTTCACTAACTTTTGTACTGCTCGTTTATTAACCCAGCATTTGTATTTATGAGGTTTCCCACAATTGTAGTAAATTTCCCACTGGTCAATTTAGTCACTAATCATCTCCCATCCAATGAGTATTCAGTGAAGTCAAATAGTCACAAAATTCTATCATTAGGGCTTTTATCTGCTGAGTAACGAAATGAAACCTGCTACCTCGGGAGGGTTCCCATGAGCCAAGTTTGACATTTTACACCTGCGGTAGCCGATAATAACCTTGCTTGCCAGTTTAGATGAATGTATAACATGTTACATACTCTTTCAAATTAGTGTGAAAATCACATTGCTCCTTAAAAAAAGGTGTTACTACAAATATAAAATGTTCAGCTATAATATAGTGTATCGAAAATCAAATGACCATAATATGCATTATAACAGATATCCAGTACCTCTTTGTGGGATTAAACAACACTGTGTGCAGGGACAGATGGATAATTGGAGGGTCAATGAGTTTGTGCTAACAAAAAAACTCGGAACCGTACAATTAAAAAAAAATAATTACAACAATAAATTTACCTCTATCTTCTGTCTTAGAAACAAAAGGGTATAGAAAGTGATTACACAGCACATGTCATAATGAATAAACACAATAAGTTTTATATTGGAAATAAACATGATTTACTTAACCGAGTGTCTGCAAAAGAGTAGGTCTGGGTGAAATATTAAAAGTCAAATGCTTTCATGGTAGCTACCACAGAAGCAGTGATGGATAGGGCCACCATCACAGATCTTTGGGGCCAGCCCCCTGCCCTGTCCCATCCCATGCTAGCAATTCCTGAAAAGGGGCCATCTGGGACCCAAAGCATACAGGCCAAGTACTGGGTAGCAGGCCTAGTAAGAGGACCCATGATGGCTGGGACCCATACACAGGTATTAGTTGTACCCCCTATGATGGTAACCCTAATGATGAGCAGACAAAGAAGCAGAAACTGCCAGGGCTTCAGGTGTACTGTTTATGTACATGTGTTACGTATTATAGTGCCTTTTGTAATTGGCCTTTAAAAACTGGAGTTTTTTTTGGCTTGTTTTTAGTATTTTGCATCAATATATGGATGGTGAAAAGATGTGACCATTTTATCCATGTGATATAAAAGACATTAATTTGACCCATTACCACCAAGTCTATCTGTCACTCCGAACAAAAAAAAGAACAAATAAAAATCTGTTTAATCACTTGGAACTTTAAGTGACAATTATTGATGACCATGTTACTTAAGTATTCATGTATTGCTGGGAACTAGAAAGCGATGCTTGCTACAAATTTAGTCTACAATATAAATAATGGGTTTGGCATTTGACACAAACCCCAGGTAGTAATGAAGTTATATAGGAATAATTATGATAACTATCTGAATGCCAGGTCGCTTGTGGTCCAAGAAGCTATTCTGTTATCTGTGTCACAGGTGTATTACCTCTTTTTGCATCTACTAGTGTTATTTATCATTAAAGAGGTAAGTTGAGTCATACAGAATTTATTTTGTTACCCCTTTTGACTTGGTATACAATATGTCTCTAGCTGAAAAAAACATATGAGTGAAGAAAGCAGGCCTTTTGATGTAAATGACTATTCATATCAGAAAAATGTGCTATACCCAGCCGGCTAAAAAAACATAATTGTGTACTATCTGTTATTAAGAATTTACCCACCCCAGAAATGTTTCAAAATGGTGTAAGCACATTATTTTCTTTTCTCAAAGCTCACTAGTTTGAGTGTATTTAGGTTTCAAAATATGTTAATAGTTAAAATACTTCTCTGCATCTTGGAATTTTTTTTTATTGCATCGTGAATACAAAATGTATATTATATTTTTAAATTTTGAGTACCTATTGTTTTTCATATAGAAATAAAAAGAGCAATGCAATACACCAACTATCTAAGTGGTTTGCATTAAATTACTTAAAACAACAAAAACGGGGCCATTTTACTATTTTATGCAGCAAATGGTTATGCTCACGCAAAAGATAACAAAGTGTCTTAAATGTTTATAGGTCCTTTTTATCGAGTTTAATGAAATAAGTGGCATAATTATTATATAGACAATGAGGATTTAAAGAGGCAAATGTAAAATAAGGAAATACAAGCATTTGCTAATGCATTGTGCTATTAGCAAATAAAATAAATTGTGTAATTTTAACATTTAGAATACAGAAATTTATTTGCTAATCTCCTCATTAAGCAGCTTAATCCCCAGAATCCAAATTGGAGAAACTAGAAGAAATTGCTATTAAAGTCATCCTCATTATAAAACTTCTGAGTGTACAACAGTTGTGCAAAAATAAGCAGCCCTGAAAAAACTGTATCATTTTTTTTTGTTATGGTATTTCTTGTCTAATGTTACTACATACAAATTTAAAGTAATTGTTTTCTTAGGTTAATGGCGCAAAAATATTTTTTAGCATCTGAAATTCTAAATGCCCTTAAAGAGCTGACATTTTGTAAGATACTATTTGAATATATCAGACTTAAAGTTAATTCTTGCATAAAAGTATTTTAAACACATGGTTTCCTTTAAAATATAAATTAAGCGTCCTATCTCAGTTTTAGTGCTTTGTATAGAATTCAACAGCATGTAAAATGTGTACTTGGCGGACTATAACTATACGTTTTCTCAGGGGACAGTCCCAGTTGTCGGGGCACTGCAATGCTAAGCTGCCCCTACTGTCCTGATTTTGTGGGCAGTATAGAATATGACTAATTGGAGAGATCCTGCGATCTCCCCCGACCGGTCCACAGCACAGGCCTCCATCGCAGCTCCCACTGACCACCCTGCCAGCAAAGTAGGTGTGAAGGGAAGTCCTTGCTCAGTTCTGCCTCCATCCATTCCTTCCCCATATCTGGCCAAACCACCCAACCAAGTTGTCATGGTTTGGACTCCTAAAATACTGGAAGTATGCTGTAATTATTGTGCTAATTAGGGTACTCTTCCAGAAAATTAAGCAGATGTCACTGCAGATTAGCAGGAACAAAAGTAGGGAGACGTCTGCTATCCACTTCGTAGTGAAAAGGCTTTGTCTATCACTACTTAAGCATGGTGGGCAGGTGAATCATTGTACTTCTCTTGTGACTCAACAGCAGCTGGAAGGCCATGCTTTGCTTTTATAAAGTCAACATGGTTGTGTTTACACACATTTTGCCACAACTTAATCATTGGCGGTGTCATGTACGTGGTGCAAACCAACAAGCGTGTGGATTGCCTCGGTCACAGATCATGTAATATTTAGCATTCCATACAACCGTTAAATACACTTTTCATGAAATAATTTCATATAACTGCTTGTGCTCATTGTCATAAAACATAATAAGGCTCAATCCTATCATTTTACACTGTCCTGGTCTCTTCAGCATTTAGAAAAATAGATATCTTTTTAAAATGCCAAATAAATAGGCTATAATTTAGCCCGGAGGTTAGGTGCATGATGTCAAACACGTTGTTTTACGCAAAGTACCTTAAAAATCACTTATTTGCTTAAACGTAACACAACGTATAAACGTTTATGCTCAAGTATAGTACTTAGAGGTTCCTTTTAAATATATTTGAATCCACATTTGCAGTCCCTACTGTTTTTCATATATCACTAAAATCTTATAACAAAAAGTTTATTTTCGAAGAATATTGAAGTCTGCCCTGGTTCATTGCTTTTCAGCTTTTCATACAGCTGGAAAGGGATATACAACCCACAGACAAAGGAAATTGCTCATGCATAACACTCATATGTTACCCATACACTGCTTTATTCACTAAACATTTTTTTCCAGTAGGCATAAAGAGAGGAAATTGAACTACAATCCCCCAAATCATTAGCAGCATAGTCCCTCGCAAGGAAAATGTGTAGAGTAATTTATGCAAATCTCAGAATTTGGAAGAAATAATATAACTAAAATGAACCGCTGCAAATTTTTGCAGTCCTGGTCTCTTTTTCCCATTATTTATAAAGTAAAACAAAATAATCAGATACTGCATACTGGAAAAACAGAAATGCTACCGAGAAAAAGCCTTGGAAAACCTTAGTACGTTGGAAAGAAATGTACATGTTTAGCAATCATAATAATCATGGAATGCCTTTTCTACAGACGTAAATGTCATTAATTTACTTTTTGCAGCAAAATAATGATGTAGTGAACAAAATGTATACTACATTGCCTTTAGTGGGGGGTGACAGAATTCCAGATTTTACCAGCAGCTCTTATGCCCCCCCAAAAAACAGCGAAACAAGAAAAAGCAAAACAAATAGGCATTGCAGCATTTATTCTCCATTGTATACACACTGCTTTATGTAAAGCTAGGTGCCAAACCAGTCCTCAGGTCATTGCTAGGTGCCAAACCAAGATAACACGTACAACAAGGTTGACAATGTGGCCAATGTCAGCGGATAGAGCTAGCCCCGGGTTAACTTAGACAGTAAGTAGGTAAAGAGTAGTTGGGAATGTATTGAGTTCCTATGTATTGAGTTCCTATGTATGAATGTTAGCCTGCTTAGAAGGCAAGCCAATGTGCCATCATACCACATGGATGCTGGCTGTGTGCAATCCCAACTACTACAGAAAGTGCTGGAAGACTTATAATTATAATTCCAGCATTGGAATTATACTTCAGAACATTTCTTGCTTCAGTAGAGGCACCAGATTTCCTGAAGTCAAATGATTGGAGTCCATTTTACCTAAATGCAGGGCTGGAATGTTCCTTTAAAGACAATGATTAGTCAGGCACATGCTGTCAAAACGAATATTTGCTGCAGATAGTGTTCTTTTGAAGTCTGAGGACTGTTTTTTCAGCATATTATCTATAAAGATGTGGCATACTCTTAATTGCACTGCAATGACAACTGATATACTGACTTTAATAATACATGTAAATGAAAACAGAAGATATTGATTTTTTCCTGATTAGGGGAGCTTGCAATCTAGATGATTTAATATTTTCCGCTCTTAACAGAACTGTTAATTTAAAAGGTAGTAAACCTTGCAAATGAAAATGCTTATTTCATAGTGTTTAAACACACGTCAGATCCCATAGTTCAGTTTACACACTGGAACAGGCTTTACTTTATGTTGTCAAGGTCAGACCTATATCCAGGTCCCTCTAAGTACAAAGACAAGCGCACTAGTGTTCCCCACACCAATAAATTCAATTATTGAATGGCTTTGTAGCTGGGCCCTGCAGAAAATGTGCCTGTTTAAAAATGGAAGGAGCATCCTGGGTGTTGAGACTACCACTAAGCTCTTCTACTTTGGCAGTACAATTAAAAGAAATGTTACTCTAGGTACATGTGCCATCTGCAAATCCGCAGGTGTCTATTACCATTTTTAAAGTAGCAATCTAGTCTTTAAATTATATATATTTTTCTTTTTAATGGTTGTTAGCAGGCCACCGGGCACATTTGCCCGGTGGGTCAGGCTTGGGCAGTGCCGCAGCTGGGTCAGCCTGGGCCACGGCAGGGCCGGATCGACTTAGAGGCTAGTGTAGCTGCAGCTCCAGGCTTCTACCTTAAAATAGACCCAGTCAGGACCGGACTGACTGGGCCTATGCGGCCGTCCTTAACGCAGGGCAAAAGGGGCAACAACTGCGACCGGGCACGCAACTCTAGCAGCGGGCCCGCTACTTACCAGGCAGACGCGCGCGAGCAGCGTCTCTTATACCGCCAGGAGGACGCAGGAATCCAACGGAGCCATGTGACGTACGTCACATGACCCTGCTCCGCGTCTGCTTCCCCTGTGCAGATCCGTGGAAGTCTGCGAGCGGCGCGTACATCGTCAGTTCAGGTAAGGGGGTGAGGGAGGCTGTATGGAGTATGTGAGATTGAATGAAAGAGTGAATGAGTATCTGTGAAGGAGTGAGTGAATGAATGTTTGTGAATGAGTATATGTAAATGAGTATCAGAATGAGGGAATTAATGAGTATCAATGTATGCTAAATGAGTGAATGATTATCTGTGAATTAGTGAATAAATATTTGTGAACGAGTGAATTAATATGTGTGTGGTGATGTGTAAGGGGGGCAAAGATACCACAGGCAGGTTGTTTTGGTGGCAAAGTTGCCACAGGCAGGCTGTTTTGGTGGCAAAGTTGCCACAGACAAGCTGTTTTGGGGGCAAAGATGCCACAGGCAGACTGAGTGAAACCGTCCGTGGAAACCCTCTGGATGTGGGTGTCAGTGTGGCAAAGCCTGTCCTGGTGTTTGTGATTGGGTGTCTGTGTGGCAGAGCCTGACCTGTTGTGTTTGGGTGTCGGTGTGGCAGAGCCTGTCCTGGTGTGTGTGTGATGTTTGGGTTGTCGTTGTAGCAGAGCCTGTCCTGGTGTGTGTGATGTTTGGGTTGTCGGTTGCTGGCAGAGCCTGTCCTGCGGTCTGTGTGTGTGTTTGGGTGTCGTGTATGTTGTAACAGAGCCTGCTCTGTGTGTGTGCCTGGGTGTCAGTGTGGCAGAGCCTGTCCTAGTGTGTGTTCGGGTGTCAGTATGGCAGAGCCTGTCCTGGTGTGTGTACGAACACAGAAAAGAACCCCAGCACTCCAATCAGCTTCCAATCCTTAGGTTACTTTATTCGAAGAAAGCAAACCAAAAAAAGCAAAGTTTCGGCCAAACAGGGCCTTTGTCAAGCTCAAAAGGCCGAAACATTGCTATTTTTGTTATGATTTCTGTTTTTGTTTTGCCCTTTTTTTCCTGCTAGCTCCCAGCTTCCTGGGAGTTGAGTGCTTAACCATTTTTTCTGTCCTGGTGTGTGTGTGTGTGTGTGTTTGGATGTCGGTGTGGCAGAGCCTGTCTGGTGCATGTGTTTGGATGTCGGTGTGGCAGAGCCTGTCCTGGTGTGTGTGTCTGGGTGTCGGTGTGGAAAAGGTATTGTGTTTATTTTCAAGGATTAGTCGCACTAAATTGTGGCTTCAGGCTTCCCATGTTGAAAGACCAAGTATTATGTATATGTATGTACATATATTTTTTTTCATAAAAATGGGCTGCTCAGTCTGAAATGCCCGGGCCTATTTTTTGTCCCAGTCCGGGCCTGGTTGTTAGCGTCCATTTTGTACAGACAACAATCCATTTTACTTTATGCAAATCATGACAGGCATTTTTTAGTTATAGTCTATTGTTTTCATTCCTTTGCACATATCCTGAAATCGGGGCGCGTAAGCAAGAAACAAACTGCTTGCACACGCTCATTAAGCACTCCATTTGAAGTCAATGAGAGCTGAGCTCCCACTGCAGTAACGGACACTAGCAGCACCCAATGACATGTATGCTAATATTCCTCAAGCAAATCCCATATATTGCAATGGTAGTTGTATTCCTATTGGCCACTGAACATGTGCAAAAAGAATATGTGTGGATTCTGGTTGCTTTACGTAAAGGTGACTTTGGGAGGAGTTAAATGAGTATCAGTTACTTACTTTAATATGTAAAAAAAAAAGATGCACCTGAGTCCATGCAAAATGGACTCAAATGGGCTTTTTAATGTTACAGTCCCGGGCAGAGCCATACTTTAACAGGGAAACACAGCTAGTATTTCTATTTGTGTGAACTGTGAAGAACAATAGTCAAAGTGCTTGATTGTTGGCACCTAACTCAGGTCAAATTATTTAGCATCGGTCTCTGTCATTCGGATTTATGCTGGAAACAATGCAGTATGGTGGGTACTTTTATTCATGTCTGGTGGTTTTGTCCTAAGATCGCTGGAATCTGGAGATCCGTTCAAAACATGATCTCTAGACTCTTAGGGAAACCTCTAGCTTCTTGGCTTTATTTAGTTTCTAGCTCAACCCGAGATTTAACCGATCAGAATTGCATATAATATACTTGGAACAAGCCCATGCTCATATGAACGCCTTGCTTCTCATTTTGTTTACTAGTGGTTCAAATTGAGGCTTGTAAATCACTGTACATTAATAAATCCTTAAATTTGCAGTTATTTTTAATGTGTTAGCTTTCGTCACAGAGAGCTCCACCATATTTTGGCCAGCTCATGAAACTATAACCTACTTTATGAGAAGAGAAGGCTGGACATTAACTTTTTAATTTTCATTCCTGTGGTTCTGTGTAAATATACTGCTGTACAGAACACACATATTTCATATTTAAAAGAATGTTGTGTCTGTTTTATTTTTTGGCTACCAAGCAATCAAAAATCTAAGTACTACATGAAACAGGCAGATTCAGATAAGTATAGAGGAAAATGAGTTGGAAAATAACAATTATTTAGAAGGCAGCCAAGCCTTGGAAGGAAAAATCAAAGTGGTGACACCAGAGGTAAAGAATTCCAGTATCTTAGTTTTGTCAGATTTTCCACTAAACTCCTT
Source organism: Spea multiplicata (assembly GCA_009364415.1). Lineage (NCBI taxonomy): Eukaryota > Metazoa > Chordata > Amphibia > Anura > Pelobatidae > Spea > Spea multiplicata. The sequence goes on along the minus strand of VKOC01022337.1, from coordinate 25,235 downwards.
TAGAAGAGAACTTTTATGTTCATTGTTGGTTAATTTTATATAATGGATAACCCATTCAATATTGGATAGAAAGATTTCTTTGCTTCCTTCTACCTACAAAAAACAAGATGTGTGACCAGTATTATTAGTACAATAATTTTGTTTCATCAGTAATGTGTTACAAAGTATTTAGTTAGATACAAAGTATGTATTTATTTTACAAATTGGGGCCAGACTGTGAATGAACAGTAGCCCTGAAAATATTGGACACCGGCCCGGCCTGTGCCACTAAAGGGATTATAGAATAAAACATAATGTATTCATTCTAGATCGTGAAGATGTATATACTTTTCAGATATACCTTTAAAAATGCAAATGTGTTATCAGTAATGGAGTTTCCTGTAGTCAAATCCTGTGTTTCTGTGTTTTATATATGTAAAATAAATGTGTACAGGAATGATGCATAGCACACGAGTTATATATGTGTTACCTTTTTCTCGCTATAAGCACAACATAAAAATCAATAAAAACATAGATTTATGCAAAATTGTATTTAGCAGTATAAAAGTAAAAATAGTAATTTCAGAACCATATGACACCAGTTGTTGTTTAATTGTTAACTTAACTGCAGAGTCCCAATTTAGTATAACGAAGATTCTAGCGAATTCAATGCAAGTCCAGCTTACGCCATTATAACCGCAAGTAACCAAGTAAGTCACGTTATTTACAAATAGAAATTGACATTTGTGTACCAGTGTCTCGTGAACCTTCAAACATTACATGCTCTGTTGCTTTAACAATAAATTCCTGGTGGCTCCATGTGTGGCTGACATGCTCTGGATACACTCTAGATATCTTAGTATTGAGCAAAATGTTAATGAAGGATGAATACTAACTAGCCTATTTTTTCACTTCTGCTTTGTCATGTTTGACAACCATGAGCTTTATTCTTTACACATAATTCCTGCTTCAGTGGTTTCCCTTGAAAATGTGCCAAGCGCAAAGAGAAGCCAATTGAATAAACTGTTCATTTTTAATAGGAAGCATAATTAAATATGCAACTAATTAAATGGTATCATTAACCTTAGTATGCAGATAAGCCTCTTAAAAGCTTTTCCTGCTGCATTTAATCTTCACATACGTTAAAATCAAAGGCTCTCGTTGTTGATATCATGAGTAGGGTGTGAAGTGGTTAGTGCTTCATAGAAGTGTTATTGGCCTTTTAAATACTAGCTCCCATCTGTCTGATTTTTTTGCATGTTAACTGAATTTTCTATGCCATTTCTGAACATAGTGTTTTAATCCTACCTAAAAATGTATTTCTTTTTGTTCGCATAAAATGTTGTATTATCTGAGAAGAATAATATTAAAAAAAGTCTTCATTTCATTGGTTTTCTCTAATCATTATTTTTTTGCTGTTTACATCTGTTTAGGAACTATTTCTGATGTCAACCATATACATGTCTTTCTTTTCTGTATCCAGTAAATTACATTCTTGGTTTTTTTTCTTTCTTGTTTATTTTGCTCTCATGTATTATCTTCCCTTTCCCCCTTGTGTGTATGTGTATATATATATATATATATATATATATTTCAATCTTCATCTACCTTTTTTAATTTGGTATAGAATATGGTTGGATACTAAAGGAAGTGTGTGAATTGACACCTAAAAAGCCCAAAAGTTAAAGAACATTTAGTGTTGCGTGAATACGTTCTCTAGTTATAGAAGTTAGGAAATAACTTTTGTTTCATTAATGTTTTGCCTCTGCTGAATGCAGTAAGCATACTTAGGTACACTTCCTGCACGTGCCTACTAATTACGTTGCTATACTAATGTCTAAATGAACAACTGAATATTTGAAATATTATTTACTGTATATACCTACTAGAGAGGTGTTTGATGTTCAGTGCTAGGTTTGTTTCATAGTGATAAATAAGTTTGGCTTCAGCGAGCACGTCCAATTTTTTCTTCTAAAAAAAAATCTTTATTCCGTTCAAATCTCTCAATGTCATCTTATTTATTTCCTCAGCTATTTATTTTCCTTGTAATATATCAAACTAGATAACTATTATGGTTATAATGCGCTCAGTATGAAAGCATAGAGAGGCCATTGAAATATTTTCTTTAATGACCAAATCTGTTAAAGCAAAGGAAACAAACCAATAGCACAGTCACCATAATAAAAGTAATGCAGATGCACTCACAGAAAGTTCTGGGGTCAAGAGCCAAACATTGAGTGAAAAATGTAGATGAATAAAAGTCTGCTTGCGTAAAAAGCTTCCTCATCGCATTTTGCCAGGGCCAGTCTGACTTTCTCAAGATAGTCTTAGTCAGAATGTTATTTATTTTAGAATTATTTCCCCAACTAGCAGATCAAAAACATCTTCTTGTCCCAGGAGCTCTTTAGATCACACCTATAGAAGCAATGATTTTATTTCCAAATTCTAAAGATACACAAACCATCTTTTGTTCTCCTTTTTTTACCACATTAACTTCTAAACTATTTGTCATGAGCAGGGCAGCCCCTTTTTTACATAATTTCATGTATAGCACTTACCCTGGTATTACAAATTCCCACTTTTTTTTGTCAGGTCTCTGTAATCGTCACTAAATTTACATTCTCACTTTTTATCATAGCACGTCGAGGGATGTACTGATTTTAACCTATATGTCGCAGAGATCAGAGATCTGGCTTTGTGTGAGTGTGTGTATAAGTGTATGTATGTATGCGTGTGTGTGTGTATATATACATATATATATATATATATATATTACTGTATGTTTTTTTTCTATTTAATCCAAATAGTGCAGACAGTGTGCGCAACAAGTGTTTATTTCAGGTAAATTAAGGTTTGTAGTAACAATTACCTCTTTAATGCATTGCTCTATTTTGCATCAATGTACTGCTCGGCAACTCAATTTTTAAATTGCCATTTAGTATTTTGATTACTAAGTGATCAGAGTAATTAGAATGTTGCTCTCCAGTCGAAGCCTAATAATTGAAGAAATTATCCTCTTGGTGCAAGTTTCCTAAATTAGATTTTTTTCCCCTCAGCATTTAATCAGTCATAACAAACTCAAACCGTTTCAACACTTGTATTTTAAATAAACAATACGTAAAACAACATAGCTGTCTGCTGTATGATGGATAGGAATACCAGGTACTTTTCTGAAATTCTCAAATTGTATAATTCATTGTATTTTTTTTTTATTTTTTTTTTTGCAGTGTGAAAATTACTGTACATCAACTAGGATTATTATTGTTTTTATTATTATTATTATAGAGTCCCATCATATTCTGGATCTCTGTGCTATTGGTATATTTTAAAGGCAGCGCAGTTCCAATAGGTAACACAGAGAACAGCTATTAGGCTTATCTAATCTGCTCATTAGCAGATAGAACACTTTAAATCCTTACATATGTATATATTACAAATACCTTATGCTTATATCATCCATGCTCAGATTCCCTCATATATATAAAACAAAAAGTATATGTGTGTGTGTATATGTGTGTGTGTATATGTATATATGATATATATATATATATATATATATATATATATATATATATATTATAATATAATAATATATATTATTAAACACTCATCTACAGACACCAGACAAGCCAGACACCTTGTTGTTCCCTCAGAAATCTCATGCTGCTTCCACAACCACAGCGGATTCTGGATAGGCGCATGCAAATAAGGTCAACAATGATCACCTTTGCCTCTATATCCACTTTATATATATGATACATACATAAGTGACATGGCATAAATAAATAAACTTTTTTTGCCTGATCAATGACATGTATTTGTTTCCACAGTTAGCGGAAGGAAAAACATTAATGTTTCTCTCCCAGAGAAGACAGTCCAAAAAAGTTTATTTGACAATAGTCCAATTATCTAAAAGGATTCTGTACACAGTTGTCTCAAGTGGTATGTTAGGTATTATAACCCATATTCCTGAGTTTTAATTAGTAATATTCATTTAGTTATTAAATAATTAAACTCGCAATACAATGGCATTGTTTAACTCTTCTGCATATTTTTTTATAATTATTATTTTAGCATAAAAAAAGACAAAATATAATCAATTTTTAAGACTCATAGAATAATATTGAGGTGTTTTAATCACCCAAAGGAAGTGATTCTCTTTTTGTCTTCGCAAAGCATGACATTTCAGTTTCTCGGCCAATAAAATAATTACGTTAAAAGAATTGCAATGATTTACTGTATGGAGAGCTTCAGAGCCAAGGTTACCATGGTGAACTACGCATCCGTGAAAAAAATTAGTTCAATTGAGAGTGACCTATCTGTGGTCAACCTTAAGATCTGAGTTTGAAGTATCGTATGAAGACTGTTTACAAATACGTGCTACATAGCAAAAATAAAATATCAACACAGAAAACAATCATAAAAATGTGAAAAGATCTTTACGAAAACAAGATATATTTATTAAAAAAATGCGTAGTCTTGGATTTGGAAAGATTAAATGGTGCAATTGAATCTGATAGAAGACTAAAATTTTATCTGAATTTGTTTTCTTCTGTACTGAAATAATATCAGTTGCTTTTTTTGAAGAGTAGGTGTAGAAACAATATTAAATATGGGATATACTGACCTTTTTGGGGGAAAAAAAGCTTGAAAATTAGAGCGTAGGTCAATAGCACATGACTTTTTCTTGGTGCATTTTTTAATGTCTACTGAATTGCACATGCTGTAAGAAAATGAACCCCTTTGGGCGATGCATCGAGTACTGAGAGAGGCAATCATCAAATATTTAAGATGAAAATGCAGTAACACATGCTAGCTGTCATGTGCATGTTTGCCAAATGTTATGACAAAGAGTTTTTTTTTTTTTTTTTTTTAAAACCAACAAACTAACAAAAAAAATTATTTGAGAGCATGTCATGAAAATAATCATTGATTCAAGGAGACATTCTTATCTGGCAACCCGAATCTCCACTGAAATTTATACATGACATAGTAATTATATATTCTAGAAAAATACATGAAATATTCCACAATTATATCTAAATTATACATTATAAGGCATACATATCTGGGTGTTGTCATATTATACATTAAATCTAGTGCATAAATCAGTTCGATATAATTCTGATGTCGCCTCAAGGCATAAAATATGACATAGGAGTAGTCATGTAGATATTATCACGATCAATAATTCACAGAGCAGTTGTTTTATGTAAAGTAATGCCTACTAATAAAAATTACATGCGAGTTACATTTTCAGTTGGAATCCCCCCCCGAAATGCAAACATTATGAAATATGAATGATGTATTTGTATATTTCTATAAACACAAGCATACCATCAGATTTGCTACTGACAATGAAACTATTATTGACTTTTGTAATAATTTTGTAATATTGCTATACTACAGTCTTGAAACCGCTAATCTCATTTTTGCCGTAATCTGTGTGAGAATGCTTGGTATTTCACAACAGCATCTTAATAATCTTTTTAATACATATGCAATGGTTTTCTGAAACATTATTAAACGTTAAGCTTACCATTTTTCTTTTCTTTTAATTGTTGTGGAATTTTTATTTTGTTTTAAATAATACTAATAGTTTTTAAACACATTTTTAATTGTATAAGGTGCTAATGATGGATTGATTACCTTATTTTTTTTTAGAATATAATATGCACCAGATTGCTTAAAGCTAAATTTATGGGGAAAAATACCGAATAGGTATTATGATTAATTTATCATTGATCATGATATTCTGTGAAATACTAATATTTTGTATTTAATTGAGCCATATACATGTGGATAAAATATTTTACTGAACATGATATTTGTAAATGTCCTTCGGTTTTATCTGAATTTGTTTTTCAACCATTGAAATGAAAGTTAAATATCAACAAATTAAGCCTCTTTAATGGGGTCAATACTGATTTCCCTTGGAATTTGAAGGCTCTGGCTGACTTAACAAATCATTTTGACACTTGGATGCAGGCATTTTAATATCTGTCGTACAAATTGCCTGTTCTTTTTGGCGCTTGTAGGATATGTACCTGCTCTTCCCATAATTTCATGATACTGTTATTTTTTTAGCACGTGTGTAGGATCTGCTGTCAAAATAAAGATTTGAAATCCTATTGGATGAATGAATAAGAAACCCTTAAAATATATACATTTATTTCTCATCAAAAGAGTTAGCTAACAAATTTGTGACCTGAGCTTCACAGAAAATGTGGCTAAGCCTAGGACAGCAGGTCCTGGGGTACAGGAGCCCCTCTTCTGTATAACAGGGAGCCAGTTGCCCTCCTTACCATCCTTAGTAGTAGCGGCTCGTGATGCTGCCCCGGCTTAGCCCTAGGGCAGTGCTGAAGCTAAATACCCCGCTGAATATAACAGCAAATTTAAAACATTCTGCGAGTACTGTTTACTTTATGTTTAGAGGCTACCGGTCAATATTTTATGACTTCATTAAGATATTGTTATGCAGCCTTAATTTATGTCTAAAATACTTTAAGATTCTGTATTATGGTATTGGCTTGAGAAACCATTTGCAAATGATATTTAACCTTTTCTCCCAATTAAAAGCATCGCAGTTACATTTTCGGTTTTGGGTAGGCTGGCATTCATTATGCGTGTTCATTCATCATACTTATGTGCTTAGTCCTGTTTAATTTTTTAGTTTGAAGAATCATCTTTCAAAGTGTGTAAATATGCATAACTGACTAAATGTTAATCATGCGGTGAGGAGAGGTGAACTAAATGTCTAATTAAAAAAATGAGGTTTCTCAAAAGATGGGCAGCTGATTAAAAAAAACCTCATCTACAATTCACTCTTAAAAATGCAAGATAAACACATTAGCGTTTCCACGCTAGACTTATTAATGTTCAGAGCTAATCTTTAGTTACGTTTTGGCTTCTATGTAGCTAATTGCATGTTTCTCTGTGTATGGTTACTATGTTTTTATATAATTTCCAAATTTTTGTTTAGTATAACTTTGTAGAACTGCACAAATATGAACTTTTGGTGTATTTAACTCATTAATGCAAACAAGTCATCACAATGTAAACCCTCTGCTTTTAAAGTAGTGAGCTATTTCTGGGTTTATACTGTTTGCCTCCTAACAAGTATACCAGCATATCAGAGTGTTCGCGTTCTATGTCTTTATTTTGATTGTACTGTACACAGTCGTCATTCGCATGGAAGTTGCATCCAAGAGAATTATTTATGCACAACTGAAAGGGGTATCAGTGGAGTTTGGAGGACTATACTCAGTGGGTATCTGACTTAAAGCAACACAACTATCACTCATGTTTGGAACCCTGCAGTTCTTAAATCACCATGCATGGACCTTTAGACCTGTAGATTCAAAGGGGAGGTTGGACAGACGCGATCAGTCAGTCTTTGTTTACACTGTGATCTTTAGATGCATTTATAAATGTTTAATGGAAACGGCAAAGGAATCACATCTGCCTACATATATATATATATATATATACACACATATATTCTACACATGCAGATCGTAATATATTCTTTTTATAGTTGACTTGCTATCTACAAAGGTCTATACGAATAGGTGTGCTACAGAGTACACATTAAAACTTAGCATTAAGGAAAAATAATTCAATACCTTAAAGACAGTTGTAAAATCCCAAAAGATAGAAGACAGAAAGAAAGTTGTAAAATTTCAAAAGCTTATAAAAAAAGTTATTTGGTCTGATGAACCCAAAATTGACATTTTGGCCCTAGTGTGAAATATTATAGCTTTCTCCTGGCCAGAGGGTCTCATTGCCCTAACACCTCTCCCATAGCGAAGCCTGGTGATTCCAGGACGTTCTTCCCTGATACTTTTTATCAACTGGGACTACTTGGATTGTTTGAAAAATATTTCAGTCTAAGAAGAACCTGTAGTGTTGATGGTAGTTGGGTGGAGTGTTTGCATCCAAACGGACAGAGTTTAAACAAGTCTGCCACGAAGATAGGGAAAACGTTTAAAGATGTGTAAAGGAAGTAAAAACGTACCTAGAAAGCATCACAGATCTGTTCCCAAAGTTAATTCTACAAAAAATTTGCACGAGAATAAAGAAACTTTGTATATTCAAAGAGTTAAGTGTGACGTAAATAAAAAGGAAAAATCCTGATTAAATAATTTTCATTTCATAACACAGATGGTGATTAATCTACAAGGGAATGAATATAAATGTTTATTAAATCTAAGTGCTCATCTAATATAACTATCTGTCTTGTTTGCCTACCTGCTTGCTTGCATAACTTTTGTGTATAAATTATGTATGAGGCACATAAAATATATGGTACGCTTAATTAAACAGTTTTAATAAAAAAAAATGGGTGTATGGATAACAAACCTCATGATTGCCCTATTCCTGATCAAAATGTAATTCATTCACATCAAAATACCGGTACAATAGATATCTATTATAATAGATATAATAGCCACAATTCAAACAATCCTGTTTAATTGAGAATAGTCTCAATAAATGCCTAATAAAACCCATAATCTATTGCCACCTGGGACCTGATTATCCAAACCACATCCTTGTAAACATCAGTGGAGTTTTACGGGACGTGTAACTCCAGTCTGTAGTAGACATATACTGCCTTCAGCAGCAGTGAGTTAATATATAAAACCACAAAGCAAAATATACTATATGTATTCTCTTGGGACATCCTTGAGAGAGCAGAGAAGGACGGACAGAGTTAAAAAGGAATTGACTTGACCTGTTCTGTGACGTTAAAGTTGTGCACAATGTGGCATATATGTAACACACTGCACCAAACACATGAAAATGTTAATGCTTAGAGTGTATCTGCTCTATTGAAAAATAGGGGAGAAATGTTCCCAGTTTAGTAAATGCTTTTAAACAGACAAGTGGTGTTAATATTAAGAAATGTTAAAGTCTTTCTCAAATCCAAAATATGCTCTGACTTAACACTACATATGTAGGTCAAGAAAGTCAGAGGCTTTCTATTGGCGTCGTTGGCCTTTAACACTACGTCAATGTTTGAGCTTCTTACTGCTCCAGACATGTGTGAGTGACCTTTATAGGTTTATTTCTACTTACCTTTGTCTTAAAGGGATCGTTGAAGGATTGCTTCACAATGATGCACAACTTATCTCTGGATAGCATGGGTTGAATGAAAGAGTCAGCTCAGTTAGGACTTTATTTGGTATCTTGTCGGTCCTTCCACTGCATTTCCCTCAGCTGCTGGCCCTAACACAGGATTTTTTTTACTTAGGAAAAAATATTAATTGTACTCTAATTTGCTAGGTAAATCTTTAGCAAATGTGTCATTTTACATTTTCTTCTGAATGTTTAACTTTAAAGACCTTTAGGAAACCTTTACAGTTCCTAAAGAATACATGCATTAAAATGCACTGGAGTCAATGGAAAATAGTCTCCAGAATGTCTTTAACATGAAGACAGGGCTCTTTTAAGCTCCTGAGCTATAATTTCCATAATTATTTCAGTCATTGGCTTACTAAGAGTCTTTGAACTCCAGTCCAGCAACATCCAGAGAACTATTTGTCTCTCCGATTCACTGAATGAGAGCCCGCAAGAATGTCACATTTGATTCTTACATTTTCTTTGCATAGACTTTAAAATTATAAAAAAATAAAATGATTTATCAATGTAAATGATTAGTCCTTTCCTATTTACAGCTCTCTTTAATTGCTATAAAACACCATTTGTCAGCTTCATGTTCTATTGACAATGTTATCGATTTATCCAATTTTGGCTTTGTCTTGCCTTTTTGTACATAAAACTCACATATGCATTTCAAATGGGAAATAGCTCTATTGATTTTCTTAACTTGAGACCAAACGCTAAAGATTTTTGGATAAGCTTTCTCATTACTTAAGCCAAAATCAATATCAGAGAGCATCTTTTAACGAGTCTGAGCATTGGACTTCTGAAACTGGGTCCTGTTCATCCTTTCCTTCACAGACTGGTCTTTCATGATTCCTATGTAACGTCCACTTGGTTGATGTTGTGTTTTCTCTTGGTGGAAAAACTTTCAGGTTCTGAGAGGAGAATGCGGACTGCGGAACGAACAGGGGACTTCATCTTCACACCAAACACAATGTCTTCTTGCTGAGGTACCCAGTTTATTATTAATATAATGAATTCAAGTGTTGCTGCCACTTACAAATTGGAATCATTGGCATCAGTTACATTCTAGTACAATGGAAAGGAAAATGTATATTTCAATACACCCACATATACACTATATACATACATGGGGCATGTCTTTTATATGCTGTGTCTGTGCTTGAATTGACACTTTTAGTGCCAAATTCTTCACCTGGGGAGTCAGGATAATTAGCAGTCGTATCTATCTGCTTTTGTACAGAAAGTGTAATGTAATTAATTGGTCTAATCCTTTAATGTCACTGGGCATTCTTCCAGTTACAGGCTCAGGAGCATACCATTTACCAGCTTCGAAGTGAAGAGCGTAACTTGAAATCTCATCTTAAGGACTGGAAAGCGAAGGTTGCACATCTGCAGAATAAACTGGACACGTCTGACAAGTTATATGGGCAAGCCAAGCACCAGGTACTGTACAGAGATATCATTAACTTCCCTGCGCTACATAAATTAAACCAATTATGTCTTCTCTTAATTAACTGAGAATGACCTATTGATGTATAGACGAGACTATACAGAGTACTGTACTAAATTTATTGGCTTCCAATTAGTCTAATATTGACTGGAACACTTAAGGCAAAGGAAGTCACTGCATTTATACTATGTGTACATAAAACATTAATTAAACGTATTCTACCACCATTAAGCCAGACAAAAACACATATTTCTTTACCTTCCTTTTTGGTGATTGATATGGCGTGTCAAAGGAACAGATGTCTCACCAACTTCAGATACATCACAATTCACCATAAAATCTCGGTTATAATAGGCACCTGTGTATAATACACAGCCACAAATGTACCCTAAATGTTTGGGAAAAAAGTTAGGTGCATGTATGTAATACGCACCTACAACGCCAGCTTCACAGGTATCTATACATACACCTATTTTCCTATACTCACACTCGCATTTACTTATACATGTACACACTCACATATACGAACTCAATCCATGTATCACTCACATTTACGTTTAGGACACCCTCCCAGCTTCCCTACCTTTTTAGGCTTCTTTTGTGTTTAGGCAGCTGGTGACCGATCTTGTTTTCTGCTCCTTTGTGGTCCACACGCTGCCTGTAGAGACTTCCTTTGCCTTAAGTATGACAGTCAATATTAAATTGCCAGAATATGGCATAATTTCCCGCTGCTCAGACACAGAGAGCATTGCAACCATGGATTTAAAGGTACTTCTTTTTTAGTTTTAAGTACTCAAGTATAATAAGAAAAAGGGGTAAATTGTGAGTATTATACTCGGAACTTTACAGTAGTAAAGTACAGGGAATGTAATAATACCAATATGGGGGATTCCTATCTCGGGAGCGAAACCTCTCAAACACATTACACTTTATAGAATCGCTCTTTCCATTCCAGTCTCTGCAACAGATAGAGACAAACTCAAATAAATATATGACCTTAGAAATGCCTGAGTAAATAATGGAACATATACAACACTTTCAATTAAAAAAAAAATTACAACAAGCTACAGAAACACCAAGCAATAAATACAATACACCGACTACCATTTATAACAAAGTGCAACATTTACGCTGTATAACCGTGACAGGGATGTGGGGAGGTCTGATCTGCGCAGAGCTATAATTAAGCAATGCTGTCCGAGGTCCAAATGTTTTCTGCTGCTCTTTTTTCTTTCCCACTCCCCTCTAATGCTATCCTGCCACAGTTGAAAAAATAAGTGTATACCTACTTCAGCCCTGCCATCCGTTAAACCACTACAACTACAAGGACACCGCTAAAAAAAAAAATGGAAATGCCATTGTTAGATATCGCGCTTTGCACGTTCAGTGTTTACCAAATAGGCCAAAAGTGGTAGAAGAAACTTATGGAAGGAATCGTAGAAGTGCGGGATATTCTTCATTGAGCTTTTATTTCGTTGTAGTAATTGAATAGAACATCACGCCATTATTAAGAGAAAAAAGATCACATGTAGAAACCGTCTGTGTGTCGGTTTCAGGTTCAGTTACACTACCAATATCTTTCTATTACCTGAAACATTAAACGGAAATATAATAAAAACACTAGACATACAAGATATGGCTAAAATCAAGATGTCTAAACCAATCACATTACATTTTATATAGAGAAGCAGCAGCTGATCTAATTATGTACAAGATATTAAAAAAAAAAATAACAAAAAATAATATATTTGTATGTACCCCAACTTCCTTTAGACTGTAAGCTCTTGTGAACAGAGACCTTATTTCCATTTATGTCAACTTGTTTTCGCCTGTTGGAACCGTACAGTTCTGCATACTGATCCTGAGAGGGCTAAGTGTGTGTAGCTGTTGATTTCATTCTGTATCTAGTGTAATTGTAACACCGAGTTATAGTACTTTTATAGACCCATTTTTAAGCATAATACTTAAATAGGGAACTTTAATGGGGTACAATAGGCAGGTAAAAATGCAAGTCCCTTTTCCATAATGTTGAAATAATGTAAATCACACATTTGTTGATTAAATGCTTGAAATCACCAGCAACTAAGTGTTTGAGAGAAAGTTATTTAAAGACCACACTGAAATCATTATGTTCAATCGTGACTATATAAATAAGATTATATCATTTGTTTGTCAGGTGAAAGAAAAATACGTAGTGGTTTTCTACAGCATTGTAATGGTAAAACATTTGATTTAATGTGTCAAATCGCATGTACTTTTATTTTATAAACTACAAAGGCAAATGAGCAGAATAAGTGTGAATCAAATAGCCTAATGAGCTTGCCATATTTTCCAGTGTTATCCATGAATACGTTAGGAAAGGAGACCTCTGTCCTGCAGAGCTCATTAGAGTAAATCATACTAGTTAGTGAAGCACACTTAATATTCACCATTAGTTGTATGTTTTGGGATGTCTCGGGAAAACTAGAAGCAGAGGAGTTTAGGGGTCTAGATCTCTGAGACTAGGAGACGAAAACCCAGTTCTAAGCGACACCGGCCCACATGGGACCTGCAGGTTTTTGAAAGTGGACAAGTCCCCATAAGCTTCCATTGTACTTCCAAAGATGTATTATTTATCTCTGTCTATTTCAATAGCTTTTTGAGTATGAAAAAAGAATATCTGATTATGAATTGGAAAACAGTGTTCTAAGAGCAAGTAAGGAGGAACAAGCTGCTCAGGTAAATCCTCTATTAAATACCCTCTGAAAATGCAATCTTTGCATATTTTAAATATATACGGCTTTCTTTCTTGCTTTCTTACTCGATTTCTGCTTCTGTCTCTTTCTATATTGTAAGTTGTTTCCTTTAATAGTTTGGAAAGTGTTTTATTTTTCAAGGAGCATTATTTCTTAAGAGTAATAACTTCTGATGACATAAGCAGGTTTTATATACCAAATAAATGGTGAAGGCAAGCAGACTGTTTTTTTAGAAGAAAGGGGAAAATATTGATGCCGCATTACTGGTCATTTCATTACATTACTTCCCTTGTCAGATCTCACGTCTAGTGTTGTGTACAATACCAATATTCTTGGAAGTTTGCATGATTTTCTGGATAAAACTTATCAGAAAAGTCCAAAGTATTGTTCCATGTAACGCCTGGAGGAAAGATGAAGAGTGTGTATGATGGATCACTTTAAGTAAATGAAGTGGTTGAATTAGGAAGTGGAAAGAAATTGACCCTGGTGTCCCACTACACAATGCACTACCCGGGACAGGGTCCTTGTGGCCCATTACCCGTGTCTGGGTGCATGTGGGCTTTGGAGCCCAGGTAGCCTCACTGTGAGCTTAATGGCCTTATGTACTCATTGCCAGCATGGGTCTGGGCAGCTGGAGGAGAATGAGGCGGCCAGTGACAGTATGGGGTGGGACAGGGCACAGCAGTCTTTAGCTATGTACAGGGCCCTTAGATTTCTGATCGCGGCCATGAGCGAAATGCTTGAAGAATGAACAGTGCGATACGTTGTTCAAACTTTTTGTATCCTGTGGGTTAAATAACACCAGCTAATTAGTTAAAACTTTGCAACCCAAATGCTAAATTATGTCTACCAAATAGTTTTTTCTCTCCCTAACCTCACTCTGCAACCTAAAGAAACCCAAACATATTAACATTGATTTTAGTCCGGTAATGATAAAATTTGCCCTTGGTCCTCTTTTGTATCCCTAAGAAAACATAATGTTTTGTTTTCTGCATGTTAAGGTTATGTAAATTGATGTACATTCAGTGCTAATTTAAACTCTTATGTGCACTAATTATTTGGAAACTGCTTTGCCCTCTGACTGTTGTCTGTAGTTGTTACGCAAAATAATTAGATAAATGACATTATTTGTGGCTTGGTTGTTAATTTATTACATTATTATACTAGCTGATAGATTGCTGAAAATAGATTTTCTTTAACCCTTTCTGTTCTTGTTGAACCAATAGTTGCAGCTTAAAAAGCCTCTTGGTATAGTTCTGCTTTCTATTTACACCTTTAACTACACCCCTAAAACAAGAGTGTTCTTCTTTGTCCATTTAAAAGCCGTGAGGCATAGTTTAGTTTGCAGACTAATTTTTTTTTAATCTATGTATCTTTGGTAGTAAATGTATTGATCTTTTTATTAATTAAATGCTCATATGGCAGGGACATAGATGGTGTATACCTTAACAATGTCGTGGGGCCACGGACAGGAGCTTTCATATTATGATGCATGGAGGCAGGTGGCCATGTAGGATTTCACAGGTCAGGTAAGAGTCCTCTGACTACCATATCTGGGTCATAATCCCCACTGCCTGCAAAAGCAGAACAGTGGGCCAGTTTGGCAGGACAGCGAGACAGTGCCGATTAAGGCAGGACTAGAAAAGGTCCAGTACTTTCATTAGCATTTTACTCGGTCCAGGGTAACAGTTGCCGTTTGCTACCTCTATCAGGTTAAGGTAACTTTGATTGCTTAACACTCTTCTAACCAGTGGGATATTTATGTTGGGCTCTGCCCTAGGCCTGTCTCAGGAAAGGGACCCCCAAATATGCCGCCCATTATAATATGCACTGGGATATGACAGTCTAGGCCAAAATACGCCACTGCCTCTAACCCTTAACACTCGTTGCAGGCTTTACATTCCATGTACTTAAACTCTTTAAAGATTCTCACGCTGAACCATCATTAATGACGACACAAAAGCACTGAAAGAATATTTTTTTAATGCCATATATTTCCACCCCATAAATGGGATTTTTATTTTACATATACTGTGTCATAAATGCTGAACCTCAACTGAGAAAGTGTAACGCATTCTTATCTTGCAGAATACATTATACAGTTATTTTCTGAATGATTAAAATAATAACAGAAAAGTATGAACACATCTGTTGAGAATTAATTTGAGTATATAATAAATGTCGATATAAGATATATATTTGTTTTCTTATTACATTCCATGTTAAATAATGATACCAGCTGCCTCTATCAGAATCTTCAAAGTTGTCATTGTTGAGGGCATCTGAAGATAAATGACTTAATCTAAAATCAGGTGTAAAACCTGCTAGTATGTGACCTATATAGAAAGGTGATTGTTGCACTGAATGGATTCTTTAGTTTTATCTAATTTGTTGAAAAAACATTCTGCAATTTGTGGACTAAAAAGAAAATCATTATTTTATCTAAATAGTGGATTTCCTTTAAAAAATGGAATGCTTATTAAAGTTAGCAATTTTCTTCCATAGTAATGGTAATACAAAATCACTTTGCCTTATGGTGATCTGTCTGTTCACATATATAGATTCCAAGCAGGGCCAGACTGGAAATAATTTAATACTATATTTCATATGTCGGGTTCTGGCCCCAATATATTTTTGTTTGGAATAGGGACAAACTTGTGCACCTTCATTGGCGGCCGTGGCCAAACATATACTTAGATGACCAGCCCCAGGGGAGACGGCCTGCTGGCAAATCTTCTGGCAACCCAATTTGGCCCTGGTTCCTTCATTGACAATTTTGTTATAGAAAGTGCAAAAAAGCTTAAAACTGTATACATTGGGTTCATTTGTTAGTCAGTGAGCAAGAGGCAAGGTCAATTCTATTACCTCGCTGACTTCTCTTACCATTGTCAAGCTTTACATAATACCCAGTTACATAATGAGTAACATGAGTTAAAATAATCTCACTGGTGTAGTTACATAGGGGAGACTGTGTCCAAATAATTTCAGCAGAAGCTGATTTGGAGATACAAAATATGATATTATTTGCCATTTGGGGATTATTTTAATCTTTTAAGTTACATTGCAACCAATCTCTACTTGGCCTACAACAGTTTGCAGTGTTGGAACTCCAGAACTTCTGTTTAATAATATAATATATATAATACATGCTCTAGAAAGAAAAATGAAATTAAACAAAATGGATGAGACAGAACTGGGCAACAGAGTTGGGGAATAGGCAAAAATATAAAATATATGAACAATTAGTATTATCACATTTGTCTGGTTTATGTTGACCTTGTGATATCACGTAATACATACTTATGTCTAAAACAAATTTATTAATCCATTTCTCATTTTTGCGTTTTGGAGCTGGTTATGGAAATTATATTGCGGATTAAAAAGTAACATGCATCAGTTTTGTTTCTTGACAACATAACTGTAGTACATCATGGGAAAGCTAAAGCAAATGACTTACTGTGTGACATAGTCTTCATTTAATAAATCACAGACGTGTCCGCCGAATGATGTTTGAAATCATAAAACGGGTTGCATAATCCATGTTTGGAGGAGTTTTAATATACTTAACGTTCAAATATAATTTCAGTTGACATGTCCTAATCTAAACTGACACTAAAACACATTTCTCTGCCATAACATCATTTCTCTTCTAAGTTCTCTTATTTTAAATCTTCAGCTTGAAGACTTGAAGCTAAATATTCATCAACATAGTCCTTGTTCAGTGGCCATTCAGAACATGTCCACTGAAGGACATACCCTGGGGCACAATCCTTTTGTGACTCCTCAATCTAATTCCATGGCTCTTGATAAGATGTACCTTGAAGCTGTTAAACGGTTCAACCTAGAACAGAAGGTGACCAACGAACTTGACAAAGAGATAACACGCATTACAGCCCAGGTATTCACAACACTGATTAAAATACATTTTATCCACAAATAAACTGAATTGTATACTACTGAAGGTCAAATATTCATAAGCAACGGTCTTGTGACATATAATTTTTTTCTGCATACCACATCCATTGCGAGTTTTACAGAGAATACATTTTGGAATTATAGATATTTTTGTTAATGATTTTTTGATACTTAGATTAAATTATATAAAAATCACACACTCATCAAATAAATTATTATTATTATTATTATTATACACCTATGGCTTCATGATCTCTCACAGTTTGATTTCCTAGTTTTGAGGTATAGACACATGCTGTCTTACTGAAAAACATATAAGGCTATAAGAATGTATATATTTTTTAAAATATATATATTAAGAAAACCTCATAGGAGATGAGAAGCCACAGTTGTGGATAGCAGATACATTATTTAATGTCTGTTATGGCCACCAATCTGCAGAAACCACGTTTGTTCTACAAAGTAATTAGAGGTTTAGCAATTGGACTACAGATAGCCGTATTTGTCTGTAAATCAATGCCACTGCGTTGTCACATCTTACATTACTGCTGTGTCACTTCATAACTCTTGAAAACAGAAGAACTGTAGGTACATATCTATGTTTTCGTCAGAGCAGTTGTCTTAATTTATTAGAAATAAGTCACACGCCTTGCATGACTATTCCTCCACTTTGGTGCAAATGTATGTAGCTTTTATACTATTTGGCTATTACAAGGTAAGTAATTAATTATATATTTATGTATGTATATACATGTATGTACACCGGTGTATATATATAATATATGCATTTTCATGAATCGCTTCTAGTAGGATAAACATCCAAAATACACCGCTGTTATCATACATGGAGTTAGTGACAAATTTCTATATGCATTTAACTTTGAGATCTGCTTCCTGTTTTCTGGTAATGTTTGGCTCCTATTCAATTACACCTCCTTAAAAGAAGAACTTCAAAGCAACATGTTAGACATTTATTGAACACTATAAATTAAATGAAATAATCACTAATGTTTTCCATATTGGTGTTAAATATGTTTCTAATTATTTCTTCCTTTTAAATAATGAAGTAAATCATATTAAAACTGATTCTTTTACCAAATGGTAGAAAATAAAAAAAAGAAAACATATGATGTTCTAAGTTGTTTAAAATTCAGTTATTTTACTCAATATTCTACATTAGGTATAACCAGTAGTTAGTGTTGAACTACAACTCCCATGATTTTTGGTTTATGGGCAGTTACATGTTTTGTAACCGCCATTGAACCTGTAGTTTGCCAAAGCTGGAGTGCTACCTGTTGGCTATCCATAGTCTGCCTGTTCTCCGCTAACTATTTACTTAGTAACATAATAATTTAGTTTAAAAAAAGACACACATTCATCAAGTTTAACCTTACTGTTAGGGCCGGACTGGCAATGTCAAGGTGGCCTCAGCACTTTAGGTCCAAAGGCCACCTGATGACATAGGTATGGCCAACAGTATAGGCTCATGTAGCGTGCGGCTGTGCATACGTAGCCGATGGGTAGGTGTGCAGCTTCGGCCACTACCGACTCATCGCCATTTGCCCGGTGTGCCAGTTGGCCAGTCTGGGCTTGCTTTCTGTTTCTTGACTCCAGAGTGACAATCTGATATCTTAATGGATCAACAAGCTATAACTAATCATGTCCTTACAATTAAAAATCTGCATATTATTCTTTGATAAAAATAATTATCTAGCCCATCTTTAAAGGCCTCTATTGAATTTGATAGCACACAATTGATTGGAACCTGGAAGTATGTGATGATGCACTACTTACGTTTCCTTTTAACCCCTTCGTGACCTTTGCCGGTTCTGGACCGTCATGACAAGAAGGTCACTAAATGACCTTTGACGGTCCTGAACCGTCAAAAAGTTAAATAAGCTTAGAAAGTGATCAACGATCACTTTCTTCGCTTAAACGGCCTTGCTGCAATGCCTCGATGTCGAGGCATTCAGCAAGGCCGAGATCGGCATCGGGGGCTATGTCTGGCCCCTCCCCGGGGCGTCAACAGCCGCCATACATTGTATGGCGGCGGACGCCCGTTTTAAAAGCGTTTAGGAGGCGATCAACGATCGCCTCCTAAACTTAAATGGTGTCGCTGGAATGCCTCGATCAGGAGGCATCCAGCGACACCAAACACTAACCTTTAGGTGGGCTGTGACCGCTCCGGAGAGCGGTCACAGCCGCAGCTACCGTTGATCTTCGCCATCAATAAAGATGGCCGCCGCTCTGTGAAAAAAGCAAACAAGAAAAAGTTCGCTAGATGGTCTCCAGACCCTCTAGAGAACTGGCTCCACTTGCTGGTTGAATACAGGTACTGCATTCAACCATGCAAGTCAATGGAGCCCAGCTTTCTAATCACTATGTGATTAGTAAAATATTAAAAAAAAATAAAAAAAATGGAAAAAAAAATAAAAAAAAATGTGCTAACATTTAAAAATAATTATGCAGTGATGTCACTAGATGAACCATCCAGTACCAGCAAAATGTGTAAAAAATATATAAAAAAAGTATTAAAAAAATAAAACAAATATAAAAAATAAAGTTTATTATTTTGAGCAAGTGCTAAAATTTCTCAAAAATCTCAACAAAGAGTTAAAATAAAAGCACTTCAAATACCCAAGGGGTGTCTAATATAAAAAAAAATGGCTGATGGGGTAAATTGGAGTGGCCTAGATAGGGCATAGGTACAGACTGACCAAAATGGAGAAAAAAAGCGCACTTCCCAAATGTGGCATTTTAAATCTGAAACAACCCGACAAACCCATGCATGTCGGGTATCACTGCACTCAGGAGATGTTCCTGAACACACATTGGGGTGTTGTTTGACAGTGACATATACCAGGACCTGTATATCTATAACTAAAGTACAATTTGTGTGAAAAAAATTACTATTACAAAGTTTGACAAAGTGTAGTTCTATAATTGGTGCATGGAAAGGGTTAAAATAACAGCATTTGGAATACCCTGGGGTGTCTAGTTTTCAAAAATATATGGTTTGAATGGGTTAAATTGAGTTAACTGGCTTCAAAGATGTTCCAAAGAGGAGATGGAGGCAGACTGACCAGATTTGTTAAAAAAGATTTGGAAATCATAAAACGCTGCTTGTACTTATTGCCCTATAACGTACAAAAAACAGCAAAAAAACATAAAAACATTGGGTATCTCTAAACTCAGGACAAGTAGTAGAATCTATTTAGCTAGTTTTTTTACTTGCTTTTTTAGGTGAGTAAAAGATTTTTCAAATAAAAGTCATAAAATGTGTTTTTTTTCAATTTTTCACCATGTTTTTTTTATTTTTTTTATAGTAAATAAGATGATACGATCAAAATAATGGTATCTGAAGAAAGCCCATCTTGTCCTGAAAAAAACAATATATAACTTATGTGGGTACACTAAATGGGTGAGGAGAAAGTTACACCTGAACACAAGCACCACAAAAGTGTCAAAACAGCCACGGTCCCACAGGGTAGAAAACGAAAAATGAGCCCGGTCCTTAAGGGGTTAAAGTCTTTGTATTTCCCACGGTTTTTACCATCACTAAATGTACTTATTAAAACTACATAACATTTGGGTGCCAAATTCCAAAACAGATCCCCTTAGCGTAGGCACATATCTACTAATTATTACCATTAGAAACATTCCAGAATTCTTTTACCTTGTGTGTTGGCGAGTACAGTTTCTAACAAACATATAACTTTGCATCATTTTGTAAAACAAGGGTCCCCAAAGACTTCTTCTTTTGGTGGTTGTCAATGTGCCCACAGCCGTGTTTGGGTAGCCACATACAGACTCTGACACACATACCACCATCAGCCTATTACATAAAGTATTCTTAACAAATTGATATACACTCAAACATACACATCATAGCCACATCATAGTACACATTCTGCTACACAGACAGCACACACAGCTACACAAACACTACACAAACACTGCCATCATCACTTCTCTCATCAGGAGGCACTCCTGCTAACATTCACATAGATCTGCCAGACTACCTGCCATTCTATGAGTTAGCATTGAAGCTAAACTTAACAACGGTTGGTGGGCCGATGGCCGCATGAAGCCCCAGTGAATACATTTGACAAATACTGCTGTATAAAAAACCCAGCATTTTCTAAATTATTCATAATATTTTTAATGGAAAAATTCAGAGCTATATATTTATTATTGCTAATTATGCTAATTTACAATACACACCTGCTTGCTATCAGAATTTGTATTGCCGCTACAATAAAATTAATATTTTGAATCCGTAAACAGGATTGAATCATGACCATCTAAGCAGATTTTGATGATATGAATAAATAAAGTATGTTTTTTTTTTAAAGTGATTTAAATGCCAATCATTCTGAATTAATTGCGAGCAATCATAAATGTAGACAAAGAAGGGATATATTTAAAGAGCAATATCATGGTTTATGATGAAGAAGTAAATCTGCTTCCACACAGCATCCACATTGGTCGTATTAGTCACGCTCCTAAGTCAGTGGTTTTATTCCCTCCCAAAGTCCATTCCCATATTTCAACCCATATATAATTCCCATGTTTTCTGTCTGATATTCTTTATAATGCTTATTACAGTGGCAAATGGTAATTAGCACCCTTCAATGCACACGATAGCTTATGTAAACAATAAAGTTTGTAGTCAAATGAAAGCGGCATGTACAAAATACAAGCAGTTGCCAAACCCAATGCAACCTTAACAAAGTAGACTTCATTACAAATTGTAATCAGTATAACCAATAGTAAGGTTCTAAGCTTATTTTGCTGTTTTAGTTGCTTAAAAACTATTGGTACATTATGGATTTCTTAACATTTGTTTATTTTGGTGACTGCTCTTTTAATTGATGCCACATTATTATAAAACTTGAGATCTTTTTATTTCTCTATGAAATGTGTAGTGTCTTTGGAGTACAGCCGTATGCTATGTGCAGTGTTTTATGACATATTGCTGTCTGGAGCAGTGTGAAATTGGGGGCATGCTATTATAAAAATATAAGAGAAGCCGACCAGCGTATGGTATGCAGAACAGCTGGAATTGGAGAGTTCTTTAACCTGCAAATACAGACTTTTTTTTTTTTTTTTTTAACCATTCAATAAAAATCCTTCCTTACCTGAGTTCTCCTTTGACATTGAACAGAGATAGAACTATACAGTAAATAACGAATTGTGAGACGCAGCCAAGCTTGGAGAAAATAACTATTTGAGGGATGGTGCATGAACAGAAAGCTGTAATTTTGACAGGTGGCAAGGTGTCGTGTCACCAAGCCCTTCTAAAGTCTCATATCTCATACCTTTTGATTAATGACTCTAATTAAGGAATGAAATCAAGCATGTGAGGACAGGGGACCGCTCTAGGTCCTTGTTTGGTAGTTTTCTCTTCCTGGCACACAACTCATCCATCTAAATATCACTCCTTTTTCATTCATTACAGCTGGATGATACCAAAACGGAACTAGCAGGGGTGCGAGGTGATCTTATAGCTACCGTGGAGAAATGTAACAGTGCAAAGGAAGAGGTACGACTATGTGCTCATGAACATTTTAAACGTAGCCTGCGTGAACTATATGGCTACAAGAGATGTTATGTTCCTGATTTCCCCATCATATATGTTTGTGTTGGACAAGTCCCCCCTCCTGTCCTATAATTTCAGGGGTGGAAAAAAGGTTTTAAAAGGTTGGTCACAATTTGGACACTTAAAGAGGGCTGCATACAATGTAAAAGTAAAAAAGTAACATTGGCTTCTATGTAGAAAATTATTTTTTTCGAATAGAATATGCTTATTATAAATGAGCGCGTATTATATATGGAATTTCATGATAAAATGTGTTATTGGTGTTACTATTTCTATGGCAACACTAATTAGCCTTTCTGGAACCACAGACATGGAAAAGCCAATTAAGCATCCATGGCTCTGTATCAAAAATATCAAATGTAAGAAACAAATTTGTGATGCTTTAATGTTGCCTTGCTTTGAATTCTGAGTACATTTGGGAGAGGTGACATTAAATTATGTCTAGTACTTTGTTTACATATATATAAACACACAAGAAAGAAAGTGTGCCACTGTACTAAGAAGATCAAATTGTCTGGTTGTACTACATCACCAAGTTAAATATATATATATATAATTTAAATCAGGATCATCCGTGTGGGATTGTTACATGTGATAAAAAGTATCTGTAAAAATAATTGTCTGAGACAGCCTACTGCTTCATAAATAATGAATGCATATTAACCCCCTTCCACTGATGGACACAGGCACTGCTTCAAAAAATTTCATCAGTTGGTGACGAGGTACGTAATGTTACATCCTGGCACTTTAAGCATCGGCAGGACTAAATCTCTGCTGGAACAGAGTAGGTCAGGCTGACAACTGACAGCCTGGTGTCCCCTCTAGCAACCGGGGGCAAAATGTAAGTTTGATTGAACCTGACAGCTTTCAAAGTGAGCGCTGTCACATTCAGGGGATTTAAATGCTCGAACCCACTCAGATCTTCTAACATGGAGATGACAGGGACAGGGAGAAGTTCCTGCAGTTCCTAGGGCATGCTGTCACTACAGCCTTCAAGAGTATGGACAGAGGGAGTAACATGAGAAATAAATAAGTGTAAAGTGCACTTTGGTTACTTAAAACAAAAAACCCTTTAAGAAATACTGCCTTCCACTACCGAAAATCTGTACGGTCCAATCCTCTTCCTGTAGCTTTTTCCAAAGCATGCCAAACCTATGCATGTAGTACATCGCTGTACATCGCTGTACCCCGCTGTACCCGAGGAAAGCTAATTGGTGTCTGTTACTGCAGTTGCACATATCCTGTATAAAAAGTTCAGATCAGCACTGCAAAGTGTGTTTGAAAAGCATGCATGTGTAAATATAACCAATAACTTTGGATAACATTAGTGGGGAAAGCTATAAAATATGCCAAAATTACCATAGTGGAACATTCTTCATTGTCTACTTTTTACAAACCTTTGGTTTTATATCTTAGTTTCGAGATCTGTAAGTGCTATTGAAGAGACAGAATATTACAATTTGGAAAACATATGCACACCATTTAATATTTGCCCTATAACAACCAAAAAAAAATATAAGGTGTATCCAAACTCAGAACAGGTATATGAATATTTTGGAGGGGGTTATTTGTCTATATTTCATACTAAATTATAGATTATATAGATTAATATGTTTTCAAAAGAAACCCCTAGTTGTCTTAAAAACAATATATCATTTGTGTGGGTACACTAAATGACAAAAAGGGAAATACAACTTTCAACAAACAACTATGAGCAAAGACATAGCTGAAGTGTTGAAAATGTTGTCGAACATTCCCTCTGCACATTGTTGCTATAGTTATAAAGGAAAGGGCCAGAGTCGACCTTTATATTTGGTGTAACAAAAAAAAACCCCATCTGAGGGCTCCCAGGGCTCTGGTTTCTCCTAGAAAGACAATGGTTTGAAAAGTTGCTGTGGTTTTACCAGTATGTATGGACAGTCCGTCTAGTAACGTGTCCACCAAAAGCAAAACTGTGGCTAGTGGCATTATCAAAAAGATCATCAAATAAAACGTTCCTCCATCTTCCTTGCAGTTTTTCCTTTGTTCTTCTTGTAGATCAGGAGAAATGGCTGATGTCAAGAACGTCCTATAGATCATTAAAACACTTTTTGAAAAACCATGAAAAATACTTAACCCCTTACTCGTAGTATATTGCGGGACAATGGCTCTTTTAACATTTTTCAGTGTTGCTGTTTAGCGGTGATTTACTTCTCTTTTCTCATTTCGTGCTCCCACACATATTATATATTGTTATAATTTTCAGGACAAACAGGGCTTTCTTTAGATACCATTAATTTTATAATATCATCTAATTTGCTATTAAAAAAATGATAAAATATGGGTATTTTTTGTTAAATTACTTTTTCTCACTTTTTAAACAAAAAACTTTTACTCATCTGCAAAAACTAATGAAAAAACCTGTTAAAAAGATTCTACTATTTGT
>VKOC01022335.1:0-25839 GCA_009364415.1 Spea multiplicata | reverse complement strand
CATAGTAGTTTCACTGACAGAAGTCGTGGAGGAGGGTTACTGAGGTTAAACGGTAGCTTGCATTCATTGATCCATGGTTCTCCGTCCATATACAAGCTACCATATTAAACACATGATTGTTCTGCCATAAACGTCACTTAAAATGTGAAAGTTAAAAAAGCCGATCTAGTTTTGTATCTAGTGTTTTTTATTTATTTTTTTACAAAATGTATATACATCCTTAGATGTTTTGCTTCATTCTTAAAATATATACTTATATTTTTAATTGCTTGCATTTCTGACCAATGAAATACAAAAACCAGCTTATGTTGCTTGAATCCATTTAAAATAACTAGAAATGTTGTTGTTTTATGAAGCCTACATTTCATACTGTTAGGGGTGTGTGTGTCTTTTTCTATGTATGTATTCAGATGCAACCATCCACGCTTGTTTTATTTTGTACAGCCAGTCTTTTTATTGTCATTACATTCTTAGGGTCGTGCTTGCCTTTTGTGAGTAAGACATCTTACCTTGACTATTGAACAGGCTATTAACAGGCGTGACAAATTGGTGACATCCTGCAATAGAGAAGGGTGGGGGGCTGTGCGTCCTGGTCTTGTGTCCCTTCTAACAAAGAACACGTGGAAAAGAGCATGGCCTTTACATGCTGGGGTCAGAGGGCTGTAATTATGGGGGATAGTCCCAATAGTCTATGAAAGCCACCCAACAGAAGCTGTGGTGAGAGCAGTACAGGGTTGCGGCACTTTATATGTATCTAGATGTGTTAATATTTGTGTGCCATATTAATACTGTGACTACCCCCATATACACTCTGTGTGTATTGACACAGATCTGTTGTGCAATAACACATTTTGTTTAAAAAAAAAAAAAAAGTCAATGTTTAAAATTAAGCTATTAGATGTGAGTGCATAGTTACCAAAATTGTAATGGAAATGTCTAAATATTACACTTGAAAAGATTAGTTTATTAATGAATTCAGTACTGGTATTCAGATTGATGTTGGCTGCCAAATACATCTGGTATGTAGTGTGGGAAACTCATTGTTGACAAAACATCTCTGCTCCATGTAAACAAGCAATGATTTCTGTAAGGAAGCACAGTGGTCACAGAAGCAGAAAGTGATGTCTTGTTAAAGCCTTGGATGCGTTCCTGCCAGTTGAAGATGAGCTGACTAGCACTTGGCTGAGCCTTGCTTGCTCCGTCTGTTGAGGGCACTCTTAGCGGCATTGGCTGTAATATCGTTGGCTTCACAGAGCAAGACAACACTTCATCATCCATTCATAGCTCACTCGCCGGTACAAAAACAAGAAGTGGAACTTGCTAGTAAAGCATGTGTTAACTGCCACAGGGCTTCACAATATGTGTTTAACATTGCAACCACTCCAGAGCTTGTGTTTTTATGACTAACTAAACCAGTATGAAGCGCAATACTAATGGCTTTTATTTCATTGTTATAGCTTAACTTTATTTAGCATCCAGCATGCATTGCGCTTGATAAGGGCTTGTTTGAGACGGTAGAGTCCCTTCGCTTTATGTGACGTCCATCGTTAACCAGGTAAACGTGTATCCTGGTACTTACCCTTACTGTCTTCTCATTATCGGCTGTAGGAGAAGTCTATTATTGCATCAACGCATTGCTACACTGCATTTCCCACTCATTGCAGCTTAGTATAGATCTTTACCGTCTGTACGCCCTAACCTCTAAGTGGAAACTGCTTGTCTTTCTAGTGGCAACTTATGTAGCCTGTTACAAATAAGAACATGGCTTTGTGCACGTCACTCCTTCGAAAGCCAGGATTAATTGTCCTTATGCTCAGTAACTCGTCCCTTTTCTAATAGTCAACTTAAAGCAATCTGACGTTAATTTCTACAATGTTGCATTTTGGCTTCCTTGATCCTACTGCACGCGCGTGCGTTAAATCCCATCCTCCTTCACCGCACCCCTTCCCATCAAACTACGCGCTGCTAATTACACACCATTACCCACATGCATTTTCTATCATTAATCTTGCGGTGTCCAAGCAGTCCGTTGCAGTTACCGACTTTAATAGTAAAAATATTCCATGTATAATTGGTTGCATGAACTGAAAGCAGGATGTTTATGGAAAAGCTCACTAAAATGGTAACTGAAATTGCAGCTCGTGCATCGGTCCTAATAATTGTAATCCTTTTGTAAAAAATATCGAAAGATGTAAAAGTGCTTTCTACATTTTGAGGCATTGTCATACTATATTATAATCTTATGGTTATTATGGTTATTTACATTGTAAGCTGTGACTAGCCTCTTTTTATGTGTTTCCTGTAAAATACAATCATGTGGAACTGTATGTTCTAGTCGTCCTCGCTCCATTTAAACCTTGTTGGTGCTGGTTTAGTTGCCGTCACCTGCTGGCCTCCAACAATGCATTGCTTTACACGTTGTCCTTTACTGTAGAGTCTTCTTCTTCTTCTTCATGTTGTATATTTGTTCCTACAGTTACAACAGTTTTGATGTTCTATATACAAAAAAAGTACTTGAAACCACACAGAGACATTAAATGTGATAGGACTACTGGATGTTGAATTATTAGATGACTGAGGGGA
This sequence comes from Spea multiplicata, assembly GCA_009364415.1. Lineage (NCBI taxonomy): Eukaryota > Metazoa > Chordata > Amphibia > Anura > Pelobatidae > Spea > Spea multiplicata. The sequence continues at coordinate 23,256 of VKOC01022335.1, read as the reverse complement.
AAAAAAAACAATCTGGTTAGGTGAACGGAAGAATTGTATCATATGAAATGTTTTTGTGGTCTATTCACTTCATATCTAAATATACAATCCATTCATATTCTAAAGAAATAATTGAAAAATAACTTTCCGTGGCCAAGAATAGGAGGTTGGTTATTATAGTTGTCATGCATGTTTTTACTCAACATATATCTATTTTTGGGACAGCTTCTCAGGCTTCCACTCTGTGGCTTTGTATGGCCAGTAGCTTCTCATTCGTGCCTCATGTTATTGTGTCCAGTAGTCTCCCCTCCCAGTCCCTAACTTGGTGAACTCTGTGCTCTGGAATTCAGATTAGTGTCATGTGTTCCTTTTTAAATTCGCTCGGCATACACACCCGATCTGCGCAATTGTTGCGTGCTATGCAGTAATATGGAGTATTTTTCTTTCAGTGTCGCCTCATGTAGATGATGAGGGCTGGGCACATTGTATACTTTCTACATGTTTTAATAGGCAGCCATCCCTGGTCTTCATCCCCCCCCCCAAAGAATGGCAAAGTAGGGCAGGCTTTCTTAAATCTTTATACATGAATGTGAACCGGGAAGCGTCTTAATGGGAAATCTAATGATGCCTTACCCAAAAGCTTCCCCCTATGCACCGATAAAGATATTTTAAATACCTCTTTCTAACTTGTAATAACACTTGTGTTGTTGATAAACCGCATGCAGCCTTTTGTCTGCCAGTCAACATTGTTGATTCGTCAACATTGCTGAATTTGTCCTAGAACAGTTCATATGCGTTACACAGAGCTCATATTTACTGAAAGTCTCATTCAGCTTTTCATACATTTGCGCACCTTCCTTAAATGAAAACAACTACTGAACATTTAAATACAAATACAATAAAACAATATCTTCCTTTTAAGGAAGGTACCTAAATGTATAACGATCTTAATGATACTTTCAATGAAAATTAAGTGGTATACAATACAGTATACTGTTATGTTTTGGATTTTTGTTGGTATTGTTTTTGTGGGCTTTTAAGAAATCCTGCCCATGTAATCCAATTCAGGAGTAAGTTAAAAAAATCACATTGGCTCACCTTTTACTATTGTTTTAAAAAGGAAAATAAGAAAAATTCTTCTCTCTGTTAATATTGCATGATGTCCTAAGCATAACCCTTGTGCATATATATTTATTCATTTCATCTCCCAACTATTACATGACGAAAGATTGTTGGATGTAGCCTGGATTTTATTTCGTGGAGGACCTGATCAGAAAAGGTTAATTCAATTCAGAAAAAGAGAAGTAGAAGTATGGATTTAAACAATACACACACACACACACACTCTCTCGTTCTCTCTCGTTCTCTCTCGTTCTCTCTCGGTCTCTCTCGTTCTCTCTCGTTCTCTCTCGTTCTCGCTCTCTCTCTCGTCTCGTTCTCTCTCGTTCTCTCTCGTTCTCTCTCGTTCTCTCTCTCGTTCTCTCTCGTTCTCTCTCGTTCTCTCTCGTTTCTTCTCTCTCTTCGTTCTCCTCGTTCTTCTCGTTTCTCTCGTTCTCTCTCTCTCTCTCGTCTCGTTCTCTCTCGTTCTCTCTCGTTCTCTTCTCGTTCTCTTCGTTCTCTCGTTCCTCTCTCGTTTCTTCTCGTTCTCTCTCGTTCTCTCTCGTTCTCTCTCGTTCTCTCTCGTTCTCTCTCGGTTCTCTCTCTTCTCTCGTTCTCTCGTTCTCTTCTCTCTCTCGTTCTCTCTCGTTCTCTCTCGTTCTCTTCTCTCTCTCTTCTCTCTCTCGTCTCGTTCTCTCGTTCTCTTCTCGTTCTCTCTCGTTCTCTCTCGTTCTCTCTGTTCTCTCTCGTTCTCTCTCGTTCTCTCTCGTTCTCTCTCGTTCTCTCTCTCTAAATGCGGTTTTGTTCCTCCTTGGCACCCCCTGGAATAAGAATCTGGTAACAGACATAATCTATTGCAGTTGCACTTGGCACTTTGCCAAGGAAGTAGTAGCAGCAGCAGCGGCAACAAGGATTTTGTCTGACCTAAGTGATTGGTTACGCTAGAGACTTCATTTCATGCTGTATAATCTGATACCCAGACTTTCCTAGTATCTCTTAAAAGTAAGTTCGCATGTCAACATACATTTAAAATAACAACAGATTTTAGTTTGACTTCTCTAAATTCTCAACACTCATTGCTCTCATTTCTCGATTTGTTTTTTTTTTTGTTTGTTTGTTTTTTTTTAAATTTACAAAATCAGCAGAGAGAATGCTTATACAGTTACAGATTGTGGTTGGCTCTGACAGGTATAAGGTGTGTGTGATGAGCTCCGGCACAGTTTTTAAAGGTGATTCTGTAAATATTTGAATACATTTATCTGTTTTGCTTTTTTTTTACCAACGCCACTTATTGAGTTAAACATTTTAAGTGTAATGACTGCGGTAGAGGAAAAAAAAACAATTTCTTTACAATTATACATAAAGAGAGTATAAATAAATTATACTGAAAACATTAATCCATTTAATATACTGATAAATCGAAATATTAATTTACTAAATAAAGTTACCAATTGATATATTGTAACTAACATATACTTACAGACTAAACACTATACAGTAACATTACACTAATGCACACCCTCTAATGCTATATGCTGACATACTTACACAATTAGCACGCACAGCAAACATACACTCATACAAATTAACACCCCACTTGTATAAACCTACATACACTGACTGTGGCACTGTACGTACATACATAAAATATATACACACACAAACAGTGACAAAACCTACAGTACAATGCATATGCATACAGACACTAATCCCCTCCTCCTCTCCCTCTTACATCCTCAGAAATAAACCAAGCCCCCGATTTAACTATATCATTGGACATTGGTCCTTAAGCACAATGAACCTGAGTTTTTGTATATCCACGATGCAGACATTTTCTTTGAAGTAATTGTTGTCTAGATTGGTGCGTGTGACCACTCCTATATGTCTGCAAAAAAAGACAACATGGTGTGCATGCCAACATACACCACCGCACAGGGTTCTTTTGGAATCTAAACTTGCTCAACAGGTCTGTGCAGGAGGAGGGGGTCTGCATGAGCAACACATAGCCAGAATGCATGCTCCTCGGGATCTATTGCTTATTGGTTTATTGGTATCAAACATATGACTAAATGCATAGTGACAGTCAGTGTTTTATCTTGAGCTCTTCTGCTTACGATCGTTTTACCTCCTAGGAAGCATGGCGTTTTAGCACATTTCAGTGTACGCCTTTGACGTACTATGATGTGTTCGCTAAACTCGCAGGAGTGCTTTACACTTTTTGTCTTTACTGTGCGGCGTGAAGAGCCAAGCCGAATGGCTGAGATGGCCCTGGAGAAGGACAGAAAATCATTCCACAGTTTTGACATTGTGAGGTCAACTGTTGAAATGTTCAAGTATACAGCAAACTCCAGTTTAGTTAATGCTTCTTTGCATTGGGAAAGGGAAGCAGTCGCGCGATTTGCTGAGAAATATAAATATTTAGTTTTCCATGCACCTGTAGTTCATCCGTGTTTGTTTTTTTATATAAACCTCTTTGTATGCTGTTGTATACAGCATTATGTTGTCTTTGTAGGAGTGAGTAATGTAATCGGACCTTAGACTGGTCACCAGGATATGACATCATCCCATTGTACAGCATTGCTGAATATGGCAACGTTGCCTTGATTGAAGCCCCCAACTAAAATAAGTTTCTGCTAGGAATCGCAGCAAAAATGCCGTACGGTTTCATGTTGAAGTCAGTAATTGGTCCTTGAATAGAAGCAGGTGGAAAATGGCTTCAAAATATTGAAAAGTGCCAAAAAATTGTATGGGACATACTCTTAAAAATGTCCATAGAAATTTATTTCCTTCATTTTACTATGTAGTTCTATTTTAACGAAAAATCCCTCGGGCTCCATCTCTCTACCTTTGCCCTGCACACACACTTTTTTTTTTTTTTTTTTTTTTTTTTTTAAATTTTGTAAATCCCCCCACCTCCCCCGGCTGCTTGTTAAATAATTAATCGTGGGAAGCGGAGTAGAGCAGTTTCTCATCATTTATTTATATTTACTTTTACAGCAGGGGAAGGCACTGCACAGTGTGGCGTTACTGAGCATATTGCACAATGACATTTAGTGATGGGAGTCAATATGGCTGTTCTCACTTCCCAGCTTCACTGACTGTCCTGGTACAGTGCCCTATGAGCTAAGTACTTTAGTGACATTTAGGGCAGGGGTTGACAAAAGAGGGTTTTGTGTGTGGCTAGATTGGCATTTAATCGTTGAGCATAGAGCTTGTGGTGAGGATCGCATCTTGGCTGTTCTTGCTAAGTGGATTGAAAATTTCAGTTCTGCACCTGCTGTTTTGTTAATTACACTTTAGGTGTGACTGGATAGCCTGAGATAGGCTTGTAAAAAGCGTACATGCTAAACCATGGGTTGACAAATTTCATTTGGATCTATGAGCCAGCCAAAAAAATATATAGCCAACTGAGCTCCCCACATCATTTTTTGTTTTCATATATTGCCCTATAGTCTGCAGCTAAAGGATGTATATTGGGACAATACAACATGAAACACACCGTTCCCCCCCCCCCCCAGTGCTGCACAGACTTTATACGGTACTGCAGTTAACCCCTTCATGACTATGGTGTAAAATAGCCCTTAAGAGTTAAGCTTGTATATTTAACCATTATACTTGCATACACAGATGCTAACACCATACACTATATTCTGACATATACACACGTTAATGCCATACTGGTAACACAATATAACTGGTATACACAACACAATGCAGGCTAACGCTACACTCGTACACATGCACACACTGGATAACACTATACATCTGTAAAAATACACACATACATACTGAATCTGGCTCTACAATACAGTAGACATACTGTACCGCACTATACGTATGTACACATACAAACTAATATTACAGTATATACACACACACACTGATTACAGCACTATACATATACACACTGACTGACACGATCGTATGCACTCATATACACATATGATACGCTACCCCCCACACCTCATAGAGCCTTGCCACACCTATCTTCTGCCATTGTGAATCCGGCAGCCAATGCTTTTATGCGTGGGGGGGCTGCAGTGTGGCGCTCAGCAGGGTCACGTAGTACACATTATGTGACTCCACAGGAACGCGTAGGGTGCCAGGTTCACAATGCTAGCCATGGCTAGTTTTTACCCCCCTTGTCCTACAAAACCCTAGGCGCCAAGAAGTTGCTTCTAGTTGCCATGCCGGGGTTTGTTGAGCCCTGTGTTAAACAAACAATTTATCTGGCCGGTTTCAGTGAATGGACAAACGGTAATATTGGCAAGGCAACTCCCATATGTTGGCTGCTTGCCCACATAGTGGAGCCAAGTGTTAGCGTTCCACTGGCGAGCAGCATTTCCTACCTTGTGTCTTGTACATTGTCTGGACTTCATTAGATACATGTGCATTGTTAGTGATATGCAGCTTCGGTTTTGATGCATGGTTATTAGTTGATCTATTCTGCAACTGGGAGCATTTATTAAAGTACCGGTAATTGTTGTGCTATGCTGGCGAGTACATTCTGTTCAAATGGCTTGGTTATGGTTAGGGCTGGATGGATCCCAGAAACCAGGTAATACTGGCTGCCAAAATAGTAATGCTCATGACAAAACTTTTGTGTTTTGTATAATTAAATATATATAAAATATAATTTTCTCCTTCAATATTGAATAATGCATTATTCAGGGCCAGCTTAGCCCTTCTTGCTGGAGGATATTGCTAGGTATGGCCCTTCATAATGAAAACCAAAATTAAGAGAGTTGAAATTCGCTTTTAGTAAATAAATCCTATAGAGTTATTTTAAATTGTGTATGAATTTCCCCAGCCCTGCCTATGGTAGGTAGTATCTTGCTAACCCAATATAAAGTTCAAGACTGCCAATTGCTTATAGCTTCCATCTCTATTATCCTAAAAATAGTTTCCTTTAGGCATTGCTTACTTATAAAGAGATGCTTGTGTGTGTTTGTGTGTGTGTGTGTATATATATATATATATATATATATATATATATATATAATATATATATATATATATAGATGTGGCAGTAAATGTAGGGTTATTGTACTTCTATAAAAAGTGTCCTTTTATTGAGTCACTGTAAATGTGGTGTTGACAGAACTAACTTTTGGGGTATATAATTAGTCCTGCAAATGCCCCCCAATCTGTTTTGTTTATCAGTACATCGTTTTATGTTTGTGTTCCCTTCAGCTGAAAAATCCTGAAAAATATCTTTGTGGTTACGTTTTGGCTGTCTCTATGAACCTCCTCCTTTGGCATTGCCACCATTTTAACTACTTTACTTTGTTTCTCAAACAGCTTTATGAATTGGATGGGGACCCCAAAAGAAAAGAATTTCTGGATGACTTGTTCAGTTTCATGCAGAAGAGAGGTAAGTGCTCAGTTTTTTGTGTTAATTTTCCTAAACGACTAAACCTTGGATAATTTTTTACTACGTTTAATTTCACATTAGATGTTGGATGTATGTATATGTGTTGGATTGGGGGGTGGAGTGTTGGAATTCAAGCTGGGGGCAGAGTCTGCCATAACTGGCCTCGCCCACCTGTGGGAATGCAACATTCCAGACCCCCACCCGCCCTCTGCCCCAGGGGGTCTTGCCCTTATCAACAGAGCAATTAGTGGAAAATGCTGGGCTACTGGGAAGGGAGGGGGTGACTTAGCACCTCTATTGCTGTGCTGAGCATAAAAATAACAAATTGGACTGTTTTAAATGTAGAAGGAGCAATGAGAATGTTTAGAGTTATACTTTAATGCTGGGTGATGCCTGTTAGCTGAAATGTACTATCAAACTTGGTTGTAAATTTAGTGCAGCCTGTCACAGTGTACTGTATCACAATACAATATTTGGGTGTTATATCTCTTTCTGGTTTATTTCAGGGGTAAAGGGCTTCTGTACGGTTTTGTAACAGACTTTTGTGTTTGTTTCTCTTCTCCTTTTATAGCAGCAACAATTTATGCATCACTTATTGCAAAATGTATATTCAAGGGCTATGACAACTACAATTTACAGACTTACACAAATATTAGGGCCCTGCTTGCAAACTTATATTCTAGAGTTTATATATATATATGTTATAATGTGTGTCCTAAATACTTCCCCAATCTCTGTTCCTCATTGGATATCGACATTAACCAAAACTTTTTATTGTTGTCTTCTGCTGTACGAGGCCCTAATCATAGTTATGATGTGCCATCTCTCTTAGGGACCCCTGTGAATAGAATCCCCATCATGGCTAAGCAGGTTCTGGACCTCTATATGTTATATGTCCTGGTGACCGAGAAAGGAGGTTTGGTGGAAGTTATCAATAAGAAACTATGGCGAGAAATCACCAAAGGCCTCAATTTGCCTACCTCAATCACCAGTGCAGCCTTCACCCTGAGAACACAGTAAGTATGCAGCATGTAGTATAAGATTTTTACTGAGCTAATGTCTGTGGGACATGGATCTTGCTCTTCTACCTCCTTGTGACGGATGGGTTATTGACGGGATAGACAAGTTCATATCCCCCAAAATTATCTTTTATGTCCATTACCTCTTAAAGCTGTGACCTCTTGTTCTCCTAATATTGACCACTCTCTCCTTGAATTTTTATTTGTATCCACTTTTTTTAATAGATATATGAAGTATTTGTATCCCTACGAATGTGAGAAGCGTGGCCTTAGTAATCCCAATGAACTGCAGGCTGCCATAGACAGTAATCGCCGGGAAGGTCGCAGACAGAGTTTTGGGGGCTCCTTGTTCACTTACTCGCCCAGTGGAGCTCCGAATTTGCTTTCACCCCCAAAGATGCAAGTGTCAGCCATGGCAATTGGTTCTGCTGCAACAAATGGTAGCTCCCTACCTCAAATGCAGAAGATAAAGAAAGGTGAGTTGGGATGCACAGGGGAAGCTATATACAGGAAATTTTAGTTACTCTAATATGATTGACTGTGTAGTAATGAAAACCCCGAGGTTTAATGCTGTTTGTTTATGTAACCATATTGGTGAAGCCTTTATAGGATTTAGATAATCTGTAGCCCTTAAAACAATACTATTCAACTTTGCTGGTGCAGAGGGCCAGAATTTGTCAGACCAACAAGCTTATGTGACTCCACTGTGCTCCCTTCTCTGCGAGGGGGCCAGTCTACCTCAGGTGGCCCTCTCTGAAGAGTATTGGACCCTCAGGTCAGCTTGCATCTGCAGCTTGTCCTGCAGACCTTAAATAACACATACAGTCCTGCCTTCGGAAAATGTTCAACTTGTGACGTTTCATCTAAGTAATATGTTAAAGCTGTTTGATTCTTAAATGTTTGAAAGAGCAGTGCACTAATGCACAAAAACATCAGTCCGGCAACATATCATGATGTTTACAGACCAGAGCTTTGAACATAAAATGGTATTTCTGTCTTTCAGAGGAGGACTCTCCAATCTCCTTGACAGGACCTCAAAGGATCCCTGTCAACTTGGCTGGACACTCCATGGTGGCTGCCCAGGTTGCTGCCCAGGCAGCAGCACTGGAGCAGCTCAGAGAAAAGCTGGAATCTGGTGAGCCCCCGGAGAAGAAGATGGCTCTGGGAACAGAGGAGCAACAACGACTGATGCAGAGAGCTATCCAGCACAATCTCCTTGCAATGACTGCACAGCTTCCAATGAATATCCGCATCAACAGCCAAGGTAAGAGTGACTGGGTTTCTCTCTCCAAGTATTTAACTCGTAAAGCAGGGATATATATTTCTTCAGTAAATCTCTATTAAAAAAAAGGGGGTTTCTGTTGCCTCCACCCATTTATTGAGCTTTCAGTGGTGGGACATACACTATATTGACAAAAGTATTGGGACACCAGACCATTACACCGACAGGGACTTTGATGACATTGCATTCTAAACACATACATTAATGTTACGTTAATGTTACACACACACACACACCCCCCTTTGTAGCTATAACGGTTTCCAGTGGAAGTTTTTGCCCCTTTATCCAGTAGAGCATTTGTGAGGTGGAAGAACTTGACTGGCCCGCACAGAGCCATGACATCAAAACCATCAAACACTTTTGGGATAAACTGGAATGGAGATTGCGAGCCAGGCCTTCTCATCCAACATCAGTGCCTGACCTCACAAATGCTGTACTGGTTGAATGAGCAAATATTTGCTCAAACACTCCATAGCTGTTATAGCTGGAAGGGGGGGCAACTACATATTAATGTCTATGCATTGAGAATTAAATGTCATCAAAGTTCCTGTTGGTGTAATAGTCCGTTGTCCCAATACTTTTGTCTATGTAGTGTAGCTAGCGCCTAGTCTTGGTTTATGATTTAAGCATTTGAGCTGGTGGCTGGACATCTCAATTAACTGCTGTTCCTTTCCCTTGAGTTCCTGATGGGAGCAAGGCCAAATTCTGAGGGCATTGATACATGGTTCAGTGAGTTCAGATAATAACAGTGTAAACACAGCTCTGGTCATTTATCAGCTGCGTGGTTACTGCCCTTGTCCCAGTACAAAGGATACTCAATTCTGTGCTTTCTTTGTTTCCACTGATTCCTTGTCAGCCGACCATATCAAATTATCAACTTTTTATATATTGCTTTTATTATATTCAATGGCTTAGACTTTACAAGGTATGACAAACTGGAAGGATTGCTACTTTTAAATAATAAGTGCATGGACCTTACAGGGATCACCATAGTATAGAATATGGCTACTCATCAGCTCCAAAGTTGCAATGTCCTGTATACCTCTGTTAAAAAAAACCTCTTACATGTGGTGAAAGATGCAGGCCTACATGTGCTGGGTCATGGGTGTAGTTGCCAATGCCCATATGTTTTATTGCCCTGTAAATATATTGCAGATCATTTTTATATAAAAATACTTTGTTTGAAGAAGTTGCAAATGTAGTTTTATAATTAAAAATCTCTAAGTTTTTGTTAGTATCCAGATTGAATGTTTAACCTTACTGGGTAGCTAGAACAACCAGTGCCACATATCTTTAAAAGAAATGTGCTTATTTGTATGATTCTAGTTACTGCTAGCATAAAAACAACAGTATAACATCTTCAATCCTTTCAGCAGTAGTCTGCATAGCAGTATATTTGAATTCAAATGTATGATATCTTTAAAGGGGCAGTCTAATGACCCTAACATTCCTACTATAGATGAATTTAATAGTACTTTGTGACTAATATGCATTTCTCCAAAAAATAAATAAAGTGCTTGCCTGACCTATATGACACAGTTCTGCTGCAAAAGCTGCTCCACAATGAAATGTTTCTTGCCACTGTTTGGCTTCTTGAAGCTGTCCATTAATAACAGATATTTGCTTCCATTGATATCAATTGTAGCACTGGGGTCTGAACAGAGTCATGCATGCAGCCTTCACCAGAGAAAGCCCTGGAGCTGACTAGATGGGAGTACATCGTCTGCATGGCATTTTGCTGGAGTGGGGAAAGGGGCAAATGCATTTGGGTGGATTTTACAGAATCCCCCCATGCTTTTGCATCTCTCATAAGATGCTTGTGCCTGGTAAAAAATGAGTTCCCAGAGGATCTGATACCTTTAAGCTCTCTCTGCAGGGTTATAACATGTACTGCAGTCATCCATGATCGTCAATGGAGCCCAGCTTACTAATCACTATATGATTAGTAAAATATAAAAAAAGAAAAAATAGTTAAGTAAAAATAATAATCCAGCACTGTCGCCGTGACATAAGGGGGAACCATCCAATGCCAAGAAAAAGTTTAGTTTTATGAGCAAGTCCTTACATTGGTGCTATATCTTCCCAACAATCCTGGCACCGCAAATTGAAATACCCTGGGTAGTCTACTATGTAGAACATGGGCTCAAGATGACTAGATGTGCATCTTTCAATTTGGAATGTTGACATATCCCAATTACTACCACAAAGTGTTAATACCAGCATTTAAAATACCCTGAGGTTTCTAGGTTTCAATAAAATATATATGGTTTGATTTGATTTGGCCCACTTGAAAGACGTCCCAAATAGGACACAAGCGCAGGATGACCAGATTTGGAAAACAATTATGAAATAGTTATGAAATAGCAGTACACTACTTATACTAACATAAAAACATTGGATGTTTCTAAACCCAGGACAAATAGAATCTGATGTTTTGAATAACATTTTTTAGATGGGTAAAAAGTTTTTTCAAATAAGGCAGAAAAGGTGTGTGGGTTTGGTGTCTAAAGAAAGCCCTGAAAAGATAAAACAGATTTGTCCTTAAGGAATTAAATACACATCAATTCTGAAACTATCAGGGGGGGTAATAGCCTCGGGAGCAACTTCGGGAACGCTAATTAGTTTTTTCTGAAAAGGGGGTAGTAAGCCAAGTAAGTTTGGGAACCTCTCGTTTAAACGATATACTACGGGTTTTTTTGTGTGTGTGTGTGTGATATTCAAGTGCAGCTCTTCAAGTAGTTTGAAAGCATAATCTGTCTTCAACAGACATTTTACTTTAACACAAAGAGGGGGAAAAAAAGACTGCAGAGTAACTTTTTATGACTTTATTTCAAAGCAAATGTTTTATTTTTGATGGATGGACAACACCTGAGCCACTGGTCAGTTTTGATGTTTGTTTTTACTTAAGGCTATACTCCAACAATTGCTGCTTCCCCTGTTTAGCCCTTTCTTTAAAATTGTCCTGTCTTCTACAGAAGACATGTCTGGGGGGAGGATGATTGTTGTACAACAGCTTGCATTGTAGATTAATGATTGGACCATTGTGATTGAGTTTGCAATTCTACACTTCCAGTGTAGACTTCATGGCAACAGTATAGTGATGTAAACTAGATATGTTTTACTTTGGTTACCATTCCTTGAAAAGAGTTATCCAATACTTCAGTTTACAATAATACTTTTACTTTAATACATTGGAGCAGAATCATCCTGCAGTCAGTTTTATTCATCTGTGGCACAACCTTATTGTTAACTGTAAGATGTTGTGTTTAAAGTCCTTTTTAAGGAGAGGCCTCTTAAAACACTACCCTGCAGAGTCCAGGCCTGCAAAATGCATTTTTTCATTTTCCATGCTGAATTGCTTACTGAGAGAACATTGATTATGGTCACACAAATAGTTTCCTCAGTCAAGTTATGACATAGTACAGTTATTGTTGATGCATCACAAAATTCAGGTACACTGCAAGTCCAGTACAACAGCAGTGAAACATGACATTTGACTGGAGTATAAGGGCCTTTGTGTGTACAGTTGTGGCCAAACGTTTTGAGAAGTATTGGTCTTCACAAAGTTTGCTGCTTTAGTGTTCTTAGATATTTTTGTCAGATGTTACTATGCTATACTTAAGTACAATTACAAGCGTTTCACAAGTGTTAAAGGATTTTATTGACAATTGCATTAAGTTTATGCAAAGTTAATATTTACAGAGTTGCCCCCTTTTCCAAGACCTCTGCAATCTTCCCTGGAATGCTATCAGTTAACTTCTGGGCAGTATCCTGACTGATGGCAGCCTATTCTTGCATTGTCAATGCTTGTAGTTTGTCCGAATTTGTGAGTTTTTGTTTGTCCACCAGCCTTTTGAGAATTGACCACAACTTCTCAATGGGATTAAAGAGTTTCCTGGCCATGAACTCAAAAAATGTCAATGGTTTGTTCCCTGAGCCACTCCGTTATTGCTTTTGCCTTATGGCAAGGTGCTCCATCTTGCTGGGAAAGGCATTGTTCGTCACCAAACTGTTCTTGTATAGTTGGGAGAAGTTGCTCTTGAAGGATGTGTTGGTATCATTTTTTATTCATGGCAGTGTTCTTTTGTGAGTGAGCCCACTCCCTTGGCTGAGAAGCAACCCCACAAATGAATGGTCTCTGGATGCTTTACTGTTGTCATGACACAGAACTGATCTTAGCGTTCACCTTGTCTTCCCCGGATAAGCTTTTTTCCGGATGACCCAAACAGTCAGAAAGGGGACTCATCAGAGAAAACGACTTTACCCCAGTCCTCAGCAGTCAAATCCCTGTACATTTTGCAGAATATCAGCCTGTCCCTAATGATTTTCCTGGAGAGAAGTGGGGTCTCTGCTGCCCTTCTTGACACCAGGCCATCCTCCAAAAGTCTTCGCCTCACTGTGCGTGCAGATGCACTCACACCTGCCTGCTGCCATTCCTGAGTAAGCTCTGCACTGGTGGTGCCTCAATCCCGCAGCTGAATCAACTTGAGGAGACCTGGCACTTGCTGTACTTTTGTGGGCACCCTGATGCATTCTTCACAACAATTGAACCTCTCTCTTTGAAGTTCTAGATGATCCGATAAATGGTTGCTTTAGGTGCAACCTTACTAGCGGCAATATCATTGCCTGCGAAGCCCTTTTTGTGCAAAGCAACGATGATCGCACGTGTTTCCTTGCAGTTAACCATGGGTAACAGAGGAAGAACAATGATTTCAAGCACCACCCTCCTAAAGCATCCAGTTTGTTCTAACTCAGTCAGCATAACAGAGTGATCTCCAGCCTTGTCCATGTTGACACTCCCACCTGTGTTAACGAGAGAATCACTGACCTGTCAGCTGGTCTTTTTAGAGCAGGGCTGAAATGCAGTGGAAATGTTTTGGGGATTAAGTTCATTTTCATGGCAAATAGGGACTTTGCAATGGATTGTGATTCATCTGATCACGCTTCTTAACACTGGAGTATATGCAAATTGATATCACCTAAACTGAGGCAACAAACTTCTGGCCACCACTGTACAACTTTATTATAACGAACGGGGGTTATTTATGTTACTTTTTTCCCCCCAGTTTAACATGCATATTTTTCATTTTTGTTCCAGCTGAGGGAAGGCAAGACTCTGCTGTAAACCTCACTACCAATGGCACTAACAGTATTAGCATGTCTGTGGAGCTTAATGGCATTGTGTATACAGGTGAGTAGCTCTCAATTTACCCTTTACCCCTTTACGTGAGTTGACGCATCGTGCAGTTAAGCGTGCACACCGCTTCTGCATTTCCTAGGTCCAGGGCACTGCCTCGCCAACTTGATGATCACGGGGTCAGCTGGTTGCTGCGGTTAACCAATCACAACAATCTCTGATGCTCACCTGTCAGTGTTTTGAAACATTGACTTTGTGTCACCCTTTGTATCGCAAACAGGGATCATGAGGTACAGAGAGTGAAACCGTGTTACACAGCGTTCCAGAGTATTTGAAAAATTAACCCTTCCCAACCCTTTTCCTGATCACATTAATAAACGGTGATCAGTCTTTTACTTTAGGTGCTCATTTTTCAGTTTTGATGCTTAAATTAAATTAGCATAAAAATGATTTTAACGCTTGCAGCTCAGTGCTGTTGCTCTGATCAGTAAAAATATTGTGTATGTATAATAAAACAGAAGTTTCATGTCTTAATGGCCCAGGACCACTTCTAAACCAGACTATCTATTGGCTGGAAATACCTGTATGTGCCTTTATCTGATCAAGGTGTGTTCATTTTGGTCTCTTGTTTTTATGGCATGCAATTTATCTTTTAGCTGTAAGTAACTGTGTGCTGTATTCACTTTAAGGAGTACTCTTCGCTCAACCTTCTACCTCAGTGTCTGCTACCAGCAAAGGAACCTCCAACCGGACTACCAGTGTGGGAGGGGTCAGCAGTATCTCACAGGCTTCGTTGCCCACGCATCCGGCTCCAACTTCCAACAGCTCATCACCTTGACATGGAGCTGCCATAATTTCACACAGCTGACGCCAAAAAATTATGGAATTGTTCTGTGTTTCACACTCAGGTTTATTACTCCTCATCAATGGGAGCTCCCGGAACAGAGTGCAGGGGCCGGAGGGGGTCCGGCTGAGCCATTATAGGGTCAGAAATGATCCTTTAACTCTCCATGAATAATATACCTCACTTCTTGCACTGTAAATACATATGTGTGTATGTTATATTTTCCAATATAATGTATATTCAGTACCTCTAGGTTCAAAAAACCCATCAAAACCTCCTCAGCCCCACTCTGCGCTCTGGAAACTACCCACCCACATCCTTTTTTTTTTTAACACATTTTTTTATCCCTACATAAAAAATAAGAAAAAAATATGGAATTATCAGGGGGGTCTTTTATTGTGTTAATGCTTTTTATTCTGAAAGGAAGATGGAGGGAGAAATGCAATATATGTGAGAAAATTGGCATAACCCTTATGCTGGACTTACAAGGGATACATCTTATCATTGAGGTGGGATGTGTCTGTGTTACCCAAAAGTAAAATGTGTGGATCCAGTGGTTCCCATTCTCCACAGACTCTGGAATGTAATTTGAGAAGAGCAGGAAATGCTGTATCACTGAATGTTTTCAATTTTATTCCTGTGGTTTCCTGAAGTTTTGGGTTTTAGACTGCATCAGAACCTCAGTAGCCTCCATCATTCCGATAAAATGTACCCACCTGCAAGCGTTATACGGGTTGTATCTATTGACTAAAGAAAATGTGGGTAACTTGTTGGGAAGTGGGTCATTTTGATTTTTAACTATACATTTGTGGAAGAATATCCTCGATCTTAATTTTTTAACCTCTCTGCTACTAGACTTTTGATGGCAGTACATTTTGTAACATTGCTCTTCAAGGGTCAGGGTATGGCTCTGAAGTAGCATGCATGCCAACGCAGATTTCTATTAAGTGTAAACCTGTCATGGGGGGTTAATCCTGCCTCTTTTGCTGCCTGCTCTAGTTGTAGACACCTTTTGGAAATTTGTATACAAGATTCCAAAGTCAGGACAGGCACATCGAATATTATGGAATAACCTTGTTGTTTTCACTCATAAGTTGCTGCCAATGGTTGTCAATCCAAAGATTTTACTTTTTATTCTCTTATAAAGCAGAGGGTCAAAAAAATGCCAAAAATGTGAATACATCTGCAAGAGGCCTTACTTAGAGGATGAACCCCCATGTAGCAGGAAAAACATGTGATGGTGATGACTTCACCCAAATGTATTTGTACATTAAAGAAAGTATGTTTTAGGCAAGGAGGGGGCTAATTTGTAAGACTCAGGGTTTGTTGTCTCTTTCCTATCTTCTTCATCCATCTATCACCCTCTCGCTGCTTTCCCCATAAATTGGGTCTGGGATAGATTTTTTTAAAAAACAATAAATATTCTCTATAATATATAAATATATAGAAAAAATATATATAGTGTGTATATATTCATGAATTGCTCTGTGTGAATAGGGCAGGGCTAGATTTATAACTCAGGGGAATAAAATGTTTTCTCTGGCTCTGTCAGGTGGAGAGGAGAGTTGATGTGCTGGCTGCTTTGCTTAATTTTGCTTTTAGCATTCTTTGTGTGATGTTTCAATGTTTTCAAGACAGCTCTAGCGTTTGAGCGAATGTTCTCAAAGGCTCAAATTATTAGAACAGTTTGTCCCTGGGAAGTAGAAGTATGTTTTATGAAGTAGATGTCTGCTGGTAGACAAAGCAGGAAGCAACTGCTGCTGTGAGTATTCTCCCTAGCCTACACGTCAAGGTCTCACATGCAATTTCATTTCTTTCAGGTTATGGAAAATATTGTTAATGTTCCTAAATGCCCTTTTTATATAGGAATAAAGGCCTATAATCCTGAAGGCATTCTCAAGAAAGGGGTTTTGCAGTCAGATGACGTTGCATTTAGGTACATTACTTTGTGATAACTGGTACTTTTAGATGCGGACTTCCCTGTTTAAAATTATGTGCATTGATAAGCATTATATAGAAGAGTTTTCCTTCGATGGCTACAACTTGCCTACATGTTTTGCAAGCAGTTGGTAATATAGATCCAATGGAAATTCTACTTTCTGGATGAGGGATTTTTCTTCTAGGTTGGCTACTGTTTTGTTTTTTAAATGTGTGTGTGTATATATATATATACTATATATTATATATATATAATTTATACGCACACATATATTTGGGAAAAAAACTAGCCAACCTAGAAGAAAATAAATTATAAATATTCATCAGTTATCCCCTGCAACCTACCCTAGAACCTTGTAAACCTTACAAACCTTAAAACCCTTTTGCATTCACCCTTCCCTCCCAGAACTCTCACACAATGCCCTTGTCTGTAGCTACTGCACTATAAAAGCCTTCCTTTAGGTCTTGCCATGTTACCACAATATCTGTTTATAATTTAGGTCTGTGGGATACTCCAAGTCCTGTCCCACTCTGAAACACATCTCTTTCTTTTATATTTCTCTCTTGCGAGTCCTAGCTTTCACGTTGTATTTGGGGGTTGGAGGGTTTTTTTCTTCCCTGCAATGTTGTGGAATCTAATTATTGTACTTTGTTTTTGTGCTTGTGTTTGAAATTTTGTCTTTTTTTTTCTCTCCATTTGTTTATTGAAGACCCTTTCACCTCATTGCCCTGTAGCCTTGTTATTTTAATGCCTGGTTTAATTGAAGTGGCTGTGGTGAGGGAGACTTTATTTTGTGTATAACAAGGCTATAGAATGAAGTGGTGAAACAAACTCAAACAATAGATTTCAGAATTATCATATAAACACTTTCTACCTCAGGAGGACCACAGTTATGGTAAACCCTTCTGGTGGAAAAGTGTTAAACTCAGGTATGTCATATCTCTACCTCAGAACTCTGTGGGTATCATCACTCACATCGCTGGAAACATATTTCACAGGTTTTTACTTTATTTTTTTCTCAGATACTTCAGATATTAAAGCCTTGTGATTATAAAATAAAATAATGTAAAAAAAAAAATTAAAGACCCTTAAAGTTTACATTTTATAACCTTATGCAGATTGTATTTAAACGTCAGAATATTTAAGAGGAAAGAAAGTTGTAACTGAGCTTGAAATATTAAACAAAATTTCTTTAAAACATGCCTTTTGTTGTTTGTTATGCATGTGGAGGGATGGTATTGGGATGCATTCTTTTTCATTGGTTATTTTTTTTTAAAAAAAGGGCTTCACTGACTTATGTTAAAGATGCCATAAGAATGTTTTTGATTTGTTTTTTGAAACTGCATATTTTCTGCCAGTTGGCTGAGACAGAAAGTAGATCTGGTAAAGATCCATTCTCTGTATGCTGAACTGTACGTTCTAGTGGTGCTGGTGCTATGGTGATAAAAACCCTTTTCAAACTTTGCATCAGGATCAATCATCTATAACCTATTTGGGGTTTAAATGCAAATGGTTCAGTGCTTCCCTTAATGTGTAAATCCCTACCAAGAACTTTTTTATTTTATTATTGTGCGTTATTAAACATTTGCCTTTGAAATAGTAAAGCCAAGCTAGATCAAGAATCATGGTGTAAAATTGGAGAGTAACAATTTAATTTAAAAAAAAAAAAAAAAGGTATTGTTTCCTAAAAGACATGGTTGAGGTTTGCACTGTAAACAGGCTTTTTCAAAGTATAATTTAGTCACGCATTCCTGGATATCCCAAACAGCAGTCTGATATTGTTCACCCAGGAAACATCCATTGTCACAGGACCAAACTCTTTATGAATTCTTGGAGATAAAATAAGAATAATTCTCCCCTTCCCCAATATGACTAAGCATTGGGTTTGTAAAACATGCTCATCCTGTGATGGAAGGGGAAGGCATCGTCTCTTGCAGGACTATTGGTTGACAGGCCATTAATGATGTTATAGTTTAACTCCACAAAGACCACTGCAATTTTACACTAAAGGACCAGAGCATATTTTGCATCATTGCTGTATCTTTATTCAACAGTTATTTCCCCTTTTCTCAATACATGCATGCATGCATATATATATGCATGCATGCATGCATATATATATATATATGCATGCATGCATGCATATATATATATGCATGCATGCATGCAAAACACAGTTGAAAAAAGTGAACCCTTTGGGATCATCAGCATTTATATATAAATTTGTGTTAATATGATCTTCAAGTTACAATAATGAATAAACAATTAGTTTTAACTACTAACACACAAATTATTGTATTTTTGTTGTCCATATTACATACATCATTCAAACATTCAGTTCAGTGGGTTGGGAAAAGTATATGAACCCCTAGATAAATCAGTTCAAAACTAATTGAAGTCAGGAGTCTGATCAATGAAATCAATTGGCATAAAAAAATGCTCTCAAATTTAAGATTGCTGTTCAGCTGAAGTTTGTGAAAGAGCCCTTTGACAATCCACATTGCTACTGAGAAATGTTTTGCAGACTGATAAGGCTAAGATGGAGTTGATCGGGAAGAACATGCAGCATTACATATGGCAGGAGTGTCCAAGTTTTTTCTGCAGTGGGCCACTTCATCAGAATTGTATACATGCGAGGGCCTCATTAATTTTTCACTGTGAGAAAATATGCAGATTAAAATAAAGTAAATTACACAAAACCTTTACTTTTTCTTTTTCTGGGCCTAGAAAGTTTTGTGACTACAAATTCAAGATTCTGGATAAGTAAAAATGAAATAGTTCTATTTATACTAGGGATACACCAAATGAAAATTCTGGACCAAAACCGAAAATTCAGGATTCACCGAAAACCAACCCCCCTCACCTTTAAAAATAATAAAAAAATCCCACACTTTTACTAAAAGTTACAACACCAAAATTGTAACAAAAAAATATAACAATGTTTATATATATTATAATATATATATATATATATATAATATATATATATATATATATATATATATATAAATTATGATTGATAACAGCAATATCAGGCATACCCAGATTCCAGCATGTACTGGTTGGCTGGGCATGATAGGAGTGTGATTGCTGTCAACATTTTTTTGTCCAATTTTGGTGTTACTTACTTTTAATAAAAGTGTGCTTAACACACCAAAATCAGCAATATGAGTTGGCATGATAGGAGTGTGATTGCTAACGGCAGTATCATTATACCTAGGTTCCAGCACTTACACATCCATGCTATCACACACACACTCTCTCTAATTCATTCCTTGCTCGATCTAAGAACGTACTCCAGCCGCCGGGCTTATCCTTTATTGTATACGGCCGCTGGAGTACGTTCTTAGATCGAGCAAGGTAGACACATCCACGGTTGTCGCTCGGATCACCCTATAGGGACCGGGAGCTCCTATTTTCATTGGTCGCTAAGTCTGTGTGCCCGGAACTCCATATATGGTGTGTTGGGTAGCTCCCTTCCTAATTGGCCGAGACTTTAAAGGGACAGCCATGAATACAAAAACCCATCTAAAGTGGTCGCCCCCTTACCATAGGCTGCAGTGATTGGCGCCAAGGATGCTGGCACCAAATTCAATTAAAGTTTCCGTTGTGTTACAGTTAATCCGGTCAAAGTCCCTTTGTGTGAGCTGTGTTTTCAAGATAAATGTACTGTATAAATATACTGTTGTTGGGACTAATAAAGCATTTGTCTGCTGAAACAGAAAAGGATTGTTTGTGTCTCTGTATACTAAGTCCTATCTATTCTATCGTCATTATTGGGGAACTGAAGGAAGAACTAATGAATCAACGGCCAAGAGTAGTTATAGCTTTTGGGGATCCACAGCCTATTTTAACTCAGGACCTTCAGTGTCTAGCTGCCCTTGGTTGGTGTAGCATTGTGCATTTAGTCCTGCTCTATTTTGATAGTGATTTTGGTTATTGACACAGCTTGCCTGACCTCGCTCTTGGATCCTGATTTGGCCGTCATTATTGTACTGGTACTGACCCAGCTTGTTGACTTTGTTCCTGGTTCCTGACTCGGTTACTGATTTTGTCCCTGGTCCTTGCCCTCCTGGGGTATTGGTCTACTGTGGTCTACAGTATCCACCCCCACTGGAATGTTGCAAGAGGAAACCTCTTTTCCTGTCTTTAGGTAACATTCCGAGATGGTAGCCTTGATCTATTGACCTATGGAAGCTCTAGAAATCGTCAGTCCTTTCCTGACTCCTGCAAAGGAGACTAAGAGGGAGTTCCACTTGTGCCAAGATCTTGATACACTGCTTCAGATCCAGTGAATGTAATGGTTCTTCATGGGGATTCCTATTGGTATGGCCGATAACCCTGTGTGTCCATTTGATGAATGAAAGGCATTGGACATAAGAGTAGGAGCTCTTATTTGTGAAAGCCAGTTCTTATCACCTATAGGTCTCTACAGAATGGATTAAAGCTCACTGCTAAAGAGCTCTTTAACCTGAAAGGGAATTCCACAGAAATGATTTTGTCTGCAGCCCTTCTGGAAACTGCTGAAAGCACTATCACCGGAGCTGTGTTTAGGATTGATTCAATATCTGCTTCTGATATTAAAGTAACTGCCAAGCTGGTGTAAGAAATAATTCTAGCCACCTGTTCTGCTGGATCGTTTTTTGCCGAGCCCTCAGCCTTCTTAGACATCAGATCCTTGAACTGAGTCTTCTTTGTACCCTTGGCAAGTGAGGCATTGTGCTTAGAAGTTTCCCTTAGAAGGGTGAAAGGCAAATAGTCTCCTGAATGGATGTTGCCATTGCTCAGAAATATGGAAGAAAGTGAGTCATAGGCTGGGAAGGTCTTGATTTCCCTAGTATGTCCCTGGAAAGGATCAACCTTTCTGGACGTATTTTCTTTAAGGGCTATGAGAAAAACAAAGGTAAGCCAATGTAACATGTAAGCCTGCTCAAGAACCCACCCCCCCCCGGGAGGTGATAGAATGGCCCCCAAGGACCCAAACCATCCTTCCTGGAGCACCAATGATGCACCTGGCAATGTGAATGGGTGGAAAGGGACCCCCCAAGGATCCTGGAAAAATAACAAGTGGAGCAGAGAAAAAAGTGATGACCCTACCTGAGGGGTCGGAACAACACTGTGGAGGAAGTGAGAAGTTCACTTTTCTATCTTGTTTCTACCCTACATGATGCATTTTGGAGTGTCCCAGTCAAAGACCAGACCCTAACACTTTAGAGACCACGAGTGCTGCTTACACCAGGCCTCCTAGGAATATGAGCTTAAGCAGTTCTGTAAGGAAGAATGGTCTAAAAATCCTCCTACACATTGTGCAGATCTGATCTGCAGCTGCTGAAAGCACTTGTTTGAGGTCATTGCTGCTAAAGGAGGTCCGACTAGTTATTTCAAGGGTTCTCTTCCTTTTTCAACCATTATTGTGTTCAATAAAGTCATGAAAGATTATCATTGTTTGTGTGTTATTGTTATGGTCCGCGTACCGGACCCCGACGAAGTAACTCACCCGAGCAGGTAACGGATCCAGCATCATGCCTCCAGCTTCTTCCTCCACATCCAGCATGACTGCTTCTAGGCGCGCGTACACGCAAGCTTTATGCATCTCCGAACAGAGACGGCAGGGAACACGCTCGGTTGACGTCACGCACGGGGGCGGGATGTCCTCCGAGCGGCAAGTTTAAAACTCAGCACCGAGCTGTGCTCAGTTATCGTGCCGGGCACCGCTGTTTAGTTTGTGTTTCCTGTTATCCTGATTTCCAGTGTACCGAACCCGGCTATTCCTTTGACTCTGCTGCCTTCTCTTGTCCTGACCTTGGTTACTATACAGCTTATCCTGTTTTCTAGAGTACCAAACCCGGCTATTGATTTATGGACTGACCAATGCTTCATTAAGTGAATCTGGCCCTGTTTTTGTTTTGTGCCTTGGGTTATCCTGCATACCGGACTCCACCTTACTCCTTACAGTTATTAGCTTAATCACATTGTGTTTGTGTATTGTTGTGATGTGTCACACTTTGTGAACAATTAATGCAGAATACCAGGTAATGCCAAAGGCTGCCCTTACAAGCATTAACCTTTGTCATATGCGTGTATGTTTGTGATGTACATCATCGGTCCAGGTAAGGGGGTGAGGGAGGCTGTATGTGAGATTGAATGAAAGAGAGAATTAATGAGTATCTGTGAAGGAGTGAGTGAATGAATGTTTGTGAATGAGTATATGTAAATCAGTATCTGAATGAGGAAATTAATGAGTATCAATGTATGAATGAATATCTGAATGAGTGAATGATTATCTGTGAATTAGTGAATAAATATTTGTGAACGAGTGAATGAATATGTGTGTGTGTGATAGCATGGATGTATAAGGGGGGGGAGATGCCACAGGCAGGCTGTTTTGGTGGCAAAGATGCCACAGGCAGGCTGTTTTGGTGGCAAAGTTGCCACAGCCAAGCTGTTTTAGGGGCAAAGATGCCACAGGCAGGCTGAGTGAAACCGTCCGGGGAAACCCTCCGGATGCGGGTGTCAGTGTGGCAAAGCCTGTCCTGGTGTTTGTGATTGGGTGTCAGTGTGGCAGAGCCTGTCCTGTTGTGTGT